>VWZE01003156.1:23216-214908 GCA_013396675.1 Eubucco bourcierii | reverse complement strand
AGTTACAAATACTCTAGTTCCAGTGCTTGATGGAGAGCCAAGAGGTCCGAATGACTGGATATCCTCCAGAAGGGCATGTTGTGCTGTGTTTGTTAGAGGGGAGGGGGGGAAAAGGTCAGGAAAGATGAACCAGTGTGACAGGGCAGTATATGACACATCAAGCTAGTCACAGATTACCACCAGCTATCTTACACCATGGTAGCTCTGGATTGATTTTTGCTAGTAAGCTACTGACAAAAATCAGACCAAAATAGATCTGAGCTTAACAGTTTGACTGCAGTGAAAACAATGAAGTCTTTGCTAACGTTTGCTTTGGAACGAGCCTCGTATTATTTAATGAGGGCTATTTGTTTTTTGTTAGCATGCAAACCCATGTGGAGGAGCATCAAGAGGAAAAACCCCTTTCTGCTCCCCCTTATTAGACTTTTCCAAGCAACCAGCAATCATATAAAGGGATGCAAGACTTGCATTAAAAGAGGCTTCAGATGTAACAGTTTGAAACAGCATCAAGTGACATTTTTCTCCCTCTAGTGGGATAAAAAGAAATCTCTTTGCATAAGAAAATAACAAATTTCTGAGTTTAAAAAAAAAAAAAAAGAAGATAATTGGTGTTGCAAAAAGCATCACTGTCTATGGGAGATGTAGACAGATGCACCATTCTCCTCCAGCAATTCATCAGAACAGAAAAAAACCCCAAACAGATACTTTGATGTTGTATTCAGATCTATTTATAATGTGCTATATTCATCCATCTCTCTGAATTCTTTACCTATCCATGCAATATAGGCAACGTTAAGGAAAAAACACCAAAGCATGCCAGACTGGAAAGTATGCAATCCAACCACCTTTGTTTAGCACAAACTACAAAAGACCCATCACCAGGACTGTACCTACATTAAGGAACCATTTGGAATGAGCATTTTGGTTACTCTTCACTTTACAAAACTACCAAGGGCACTGTGCTTTGCTACTCCTAGCAGGGCATTTACATTCCTTGTCCTGTGCAGACAATCAGAGGCAAAAGTTCTCAGGTTCTGCACACTGCCAAGGTTACACTGGGAAATATGTTGCAAATTAATAGATTGAGCTGATGCTGGACATGGATTTGTAAAGAATCAGTTCTTTTTAGACACAGATTTGGTGCACAATCTCTGCGCTGTGTTCTTTTTTCTCTTGCAGCTATGTCTTTCTTGAAGCAAATTAACTGTTCATTGTATTTGCTCCAGTTCACTACAGATCTTTATCCATCTTAGCAGTTCTTTATGTTTTTCCACATTTCTTGATAACACCTCTCTTGAAACCTACCTGACTGCAATATCTGTCACCCAAACACTCTGGCACAGCCCTTTATATCTCTTCTGTTTAATTTGCTTCAAGTTAGTGAGATTTTTTTTTTCCTCCCAATCATTTTTCATTTCTCTGAAAAATTATTTTGCTGTTTCCTTTATTTTGCCTTTTTTTTTTTTTTCCATTCCAAAATCGAAGTGAAGCAAATGCTAGAATCCAAATGGTTCATTCTTTACTCTAAGTTTTTATCTCATCATGCTCTCGTTGCCTTGCACCTGTGGACTAGAATTACTTGTCATTCTGCCATAGTGCAACACTGACAGAAATGCAAACAGAAGGGCTTGCATTAGTATCACACCAACATTTCAGGAGACAGGTTACCTTTTTTGCTGCCTGTTCTTCTTCTACACCATCCCCAATTACAACATATACTACTTTTCTGCCAAACCTTTGCATTATTCGTTCAAAGCAACTTTCTTTTCCTGGAAGATAAATGAGATAAGAGTTCAGAGTGAAGTTACCTGATTAGCTGCATGTTCCTCATCTCGGCCATCTCCAATCACAACATAAGTTATGTTAGTGCCAAATCTGGACACTATACGCTCAAAACAGCTCTCTTTGCCTGAAAAACAATGCACTACTTATTCAAGCTATAGAGTGAGTTATGGTAAAGCCCTACTACTACTGTTGGAAAGTTCCTAGCCTTGGGATTTAAGAGCCAGAACTGGTTAAGAAGCAATTAATCCCCTTAGTGACATTAAGCTGTTCCAGGTAAAAGTAAAACTCTTTCTTAATTGTCACAGCAAAGTCACTAAGATAAAAGAATTAGCAGCAACGTAAAAACGAATATGTCAGTGAATGAATAATTGAGGTTAAATATTTCCCTACTATTGCAGTAATAGTTTTCAAGGAAAGCAGAATAATAATTACAGACTTACAGAATCATTTTTTATGATTATAGATAATTTTATGAATAGAAATAATTACAGAACCATTTTGATTGGTAAGGATCTTTAAGATCATTGAGTCTAACCATTGCTCCCTCTCCCACAACAAGTAATGTAGCAATGGAAAAAACTTTTCAGAGAACAAGATAAAACCAGACTGCAGGTTCCTGTATGTACTTCATGAAGCATTTGGCTCCTTTGGAGAAATGTGGAAGCAAGCACTCTGAAACAGTATCACAGTATCACCAAGGTTGGAAGAGACCTCAAAGTCCAACCCGTTACCACAGACCTCAAGACTAGACCATGGCACCAAGTGCCACATCCAAATCCGCCTTGAACACCTCCAGGGACGGTGACTCCACCATCTCCCTGGGCAGCCCATTCCAGTAGCCAATGACTCTCTCAGTCAAGAACTTTCTCCTCACCTCCAGCCTAAACTTCCCCTGGCACAGCTTGAGACTGTGTCCTCTTCTTCTGGTGCTGGTTGCCTGAGAGAAGAAAGCAACCTCCCCCTGGCTACAACCACCCTTCAGGTAGCTGTAGACAGCAAGAAGGTCTCCTCTGAGCCTCCTCTTCTCCAAGCTAAACAATCCCAGCTCCCTCAGCCTCTCTTCATAGGGCTTGTGCTTGAGGCCTCTCCCCAGCCTCGTTGCCCTTCTCTGGACACGCTCAAGCACCTCTCAGGAAAAGCATCCTGAGAACCAGATTTTAGTGTATGCAAGCAACAGCTGCAGTTACAGTTCTCTCATCACAATGCAGAGATCATTGAGATGAAAAGCAGAAAGAAATCTTCTTGTACCCAGCAGAGTTTGCTGTGCTCCTGACAGTGGCCATGCTGTTCCCAGAAGGAATTCGTGGTGCAGAATTAGTTGACAGAGCCTCCAGGGGCTGTGTTTCACTTCACCATCCCGTTCTGTGCTGTCAGCACTATTAATGCTCCTTCCTTTGGTTCGAGTGCAATCTCAGTGACTGAATCAAACATGTACAGGCCACGTGACAGACAACATTCATTCCAGAGGCTGCTCAGTATTATGTTGTATTTGGGATACTTGACTTCAGTTTATGAAGTGTTTGAGGCATTTCTGTCTAGAAGACATCTACAGCTAATTAAAGGATGACTGAGGTAATAGTTTTTCCTGACACTGTTACAGTATGCATTGTTTTCTCACTTGTGAAAATCATTTAGGACATACATTACAATGCTTTTGTTAAAAAAGGGTCACATTCCATGTCACCTGAAGTGTCACAGGTGTAACAGCAGTTAAACATCCCTGAATTAATAATGGGTAAATCAGGAAATCTGCCAAAATTAGCAGTCACTGTAGGCTGCATCACTTCATAGGAATGGGGAAATGCTGGATGCTATTTCCAAAACCCATGAATTTCCAGTCTGTAGGAAATAGAAGGAAATAGGAGATAGAGAGTTATCAACAGCATAGGCAAGTGGCCTGTGGCATCCATCAGCACAGGTACTCTTGGTAGCAGTCATCATTACCATCATTGGTGTGCTCTGCTTCCAGAAAAAAAGTTTGTCAAGTGGTGGCCTAGCTTACACAGAGCTGAAGGTCAGAGCAGAGGCTATTTTAACAGATGATCTGCTGAGACTTGATTCCACAAAACACTCTTCTTCATTCTTTTCCACACATTTTATGTTTTCTGTACCATGCATAGGCGTTTCTGATGCTTTTAATCGGTATGGAGACCTTTATCCCTTCAGGCAACACTGAAAATAAGCTGAATTTGAAATTTATTGACAAACACTTCTAAACAGACGGAATGCCTAAATCTTGTAACACTAAGTGGCAGGAAGTGGCTTGGAATTCATCCATTACTGGCAAAAAAAAAAAAAAGTATTGGTAATGCAGTGCTGTTGGAATGGGTGAAGGAATTAATTTTCTTACCTATTTTCGTTGCACTGTAAATATTTTCGATAGGAAAAGCTCCTCCTAAGCTGTATAGCAGAACTTTTGCAAGCGCTGGGATAAGCTGGGTTGTTGTTACCAACACATTTACACAATTATTCCTAAAAGGAGAGAAACAGTTAAAGTTTAAATAGCTTAAAAATCATTTCCCAAATGCTGAGGAGGTGAACAAGCTGTGGAAAGCATATTCCTCAGCATTCCTCAGCATCTACTTTCACTCACACAGCAACGCTGCTCAGCACCATCACTTCCAGAAACACCAAGTACATGAAACTTTTGGCAAAACCCTTTAAAACATATGCAGGCCTCACTTGTAGGAAACATTCCAGACTTCTTTATAAAAACTAGGTCCTTGAAGGTGGGTTTGCTAAAATACAGACAATTCATCTCATCGACTATCTCCAGAAATGGGCATTCTAATGCTTTGAAAGCATCATTTTCACGTTAAGTTACTTGCTGGTAGCCACCAGACAAATAAAAGTGTAAGGAGAAGTGAAAACATCATTTGTTACTCCTGTCTTGAGGAGAAATAACCAGCCAATACACATTTCTGCACAACAACATCACCTCATTCATGTTTCAACTGTAAGAAAGAGCGAGTTAGGAATAACAATAATAATGCTAAGCAAGCATCAAATGGTGAGGATAAAAATTTGAATAGAGAAGTTATGCTAGCAGTTGAACAACAGAATTCAAGAGCCAGGCTACTTTAGGCTAAAATGGGAAGATGCAGCTGATAGTTGCTGATAGGTGATAAGCAAATAGGTGTGATTTTTCCTCCTCCTGGTTTCACAGACTCCAAGCAAGACCTTAGGCTACTAATTGTAACTCTGTTTCTTACAACTAACACATAGGTGATGTTAGCAGCCACTCCATGTCTTACAGCTAACACATAGGTGATGTTAGCAGCCTCACAGGTAGCTTCTGAAGTTTTATAGCTGCATATTTTTTTAAAGACAAGACAAAAGACAACCATTTAACAGCCCTGAGAAACTGACAAGTCTTCCAGACTCATCCACCAAAGCTCAACTGGCCCTAAGCTGAGACACTTCATTACCAAATATCTTGAAAACTACCAACTCAGCCAGAAATGCAGAGCTAAATTGCACACACTGCACACACTGCACACATTGCACACACTTCCCCCTTTCTTTTTTCCTTTTGAAGTGTTTAAGGCACTGTTAAATTAACAAGAGTGAAATGTATTACAAAAGTTGTTATGTTTTGTGTAAATTTTTCACCTTTCCAAGTCTGTACTTTCCACTTGATGCTGAATTTTACCCAGACATGTTCAGAAGTCAAGATGGCTTCACTTTGCTCCTTTTTAAATTCTTTTTATGGTTTAAAACCATTTTGGGGGGATTTCTGATAATATATATATTGCATGGTAGCAGTGTTCACAGTTTTATTATTTCAAAGGAACAAAGCATTTCATTGCATGGCTGATGAAGCAGCAGCAGTGTTCAGAGTTTTATTATTTCAAAGGAGCAATGCATTTTGCATGTCTCAATAGAAACTCAGGCTTTGAAGTTAAATCAGATTTTTGGTCTTCCTAACACTTAAATATATACTTAAGAATGCCGATTTGTCTGGAAAGATAGAAGAAAAGTGTTTTTTGTGTGCCTTTATTTAGGTAATACTGTGAATAGGCACAAACATTGAAGGACAGAATAGAGGGACGTGGAGTTCAGAGGATGCTGCCCAGAAGATAATAAATTAAAGGGTGGTCTAGAATTTCCGCAGTACCATTTCAATGTATGCAGGGACATTTATCACATCTTAGAGGATGCTTCATACTACCTTAATTAAATGTTGGAATCACTGAAAATTGAGTAATTGTAAATTAAATCACTTTGCATGGAGTTTTTCCTATGTCCTATTTGAAAGTTGTATTAGACCTGTTCTGATTCTTAAAGGCACTAATTGATTGTGTCTTAAAATGTCCAAAAAAAATAGCCCTTGCAAGCATAAATCATAGAATGGTAAGGTTGGAAGGGACCTCAAGGATCATCTAGTTCCAACCCCCTGCCATGGGCAGGGACACCTCCCACTAGTACAGCTCACTCAAGGCCTCCTCCGACCTGGTCTTGACCACCTCCAGGGAGGGAGCAGCCACAACCTCCCTGGGCAACCTGTGCCAGTGCCTCACCACCCTCACTGGAAAGAACTTCCTCCTAACATCCAGTCTAAATCTCCCCTCTGCCAGTTCAAACCCATTGCCCCTTGTCCTGTCATTACAAGACCTTGTCAATAGTCCCTCCCCAGCCTTCCTGTAGGCTCCCTTCAGATATTGGAAGGCTATTATCAGGTCTCCTGGAAGCCTTCTCTTCTCCAGGCTGAAGAGCCCCAACTCTCTCAGCCTGTCCTCATAGCAGAGCTGCTGCAGCCCTCTGAGCATCTTTGTGGTCTCCTCTGGACCCCCTCCAACACTTCCATGTCCTTCCTGTGCTGGGGGCTCCAGAACTGCACACAGTACTCCAGTTGGGGTCTGAGGAGAGCAGAGTAAAGGGGCAGAATCCCCTCCCTTGCCCTGCTGGCCACACTGCTCTTGCTGCAGCCCAGGACTCAGTTAGCTGTCTGGGCTGTACAGACAGCCCTGTTTCAAAAACTAGAACTTCTTTACAGTAGACTCAAATACATACCTTGTGCTGATAATTGATAGTGATTTAAGTGCATTTGTTAGCCAGGAGTCCGTTAGAGCTTCAATCTCTGCTCTTAATTGCAACCATGCATCTCTTTTAGCGGGACCCAGGAGTCCTTTCCATGTAAAAAAGCAAGAACAGAAAAAAAATCGAAATTAAATTCTGCGTTAGCTGGAACATGTAGATTTTATGGTCATTGTTTCATTTTAAATCTCACTATAACCCAATGTCAAAGGGAAGACCTCTTGTCTTCACTCTCTGTTTTTTATCTGTACTTCACTATATCAAGGAATGTCTTTGAATGTTGCAGGTAAGAAGCAGTAGCCTGAGGCTATTGGCTTATTTATTCTCTTTCTATTCTTTTTTCTTTTTAGATACTCAAAGTATCAAAGTGCACCTTCCAGAAGTACACTTTTTAAAAACCAACCCCTCACATACATCTTACTCTCTAATAATCAGAGGCAGGGACAAGAACATCCATGCCATTGGGCTCATATGCAAAGACACAGAAGACATTTCAGACCAGACTTGCCTTTGCTGTACCTCTGTCAGTTTAATGCTGCCCTGCTTATAACTCTGTACATAGGTGAACTCTGGGTTACACATATGGAAATGCATTTGTTTGCTGATGGCTTGCTCTTCATGTCCTGTTGTACTCAGTAACCATAGCACCTTTTATAGTCCTGCAACAGCTGTACATCTAATGTTCCCATATCTCAGCTGGTCCTTAAATACACCTTAACAATTCCTTTTGGGTATAAATTGTCAGATTTTTTTAAAAAACACCCAGAGTCTATTGAATGTTGAGCGTGTTCTTTGGAATCAAGTTATTTTAAATTTAGATTTGGTCCTGGAAATGTAGGGAATCAGGCTTTGTGACTTTTAGTAACCCCTTTCTCTCTTTCACACCCTGTGTTCCTGAGAAGTGGTGATGACTGTCCTCAAGAATCTGAAATGAAGCAACCTAAAAATACCTAGTTTGATGTAGCCTTCTGTTGCCTTCTAACAGCAATTTTGAAAGAGGAAAGACACATGTGTGATAAAAAGAGTATTAAAAAAGCTAAGAAGTAGAGGATGAATGAACAACCATTTCATTGTGCCAAGGATGGAATGTATTTCAGAAGCAGGATTTGTAGGAGAGAACAAAAACCTTATTGCAATGCACCACGTATCTGTGCTCTGCCTTTGCAGTGATCCTTAGTGTGTCTCCTCTTGGACTTAACCTCCTACTAGCATTAGAAGTTTTATGAAATGCAGCTGTTTTAGAATCTCAGATGCATTAGGAGTGAGAAGGGAACCCAGTAAACTTTTGGAGAATAATATTTTCTGTATTATAAATATATAAAAGTTTTATGTATTATAAATATATAAAAACCTCTATTCCTAACACCAATGAAGGGTGAGGCAGACCAAGTGAAAGCCAACCACCTACTATCAGCTTTTGGTCCTATTGCTTCTTCCTGCATCAAATAAAGGCCCTGAAATACTAAGGGAAAAAAAAAAAGGATGTATTTCAGATTTACAGATTAGTTGCACTGTTTCCTATTTCTGCAGGAAGTGCTAGAAGAACATCATGGTTTTGTGGAAGGTGAGCACCACTCTGAGTTTCAGGATCCTCTGAAAAATATTTCAGATAAGTTGAAAAAACCCTGCACAATCGTAGAGGGTTCACCTGGACTCCTTCCCGGTTGGGTTAGCCTCATCTTATTCTGAACTATGGCTACAGCAATGCTTGAAGACTAATAAATATTCCCTCAAGTCTCTTCTTGGGGGGATCAGTTGACACATTCTCCTTCTCAGAAGAGGACAGTCAGTCTCTACAAGTCACACAGGACTCTCCAGAACAAATTCTTTCAGTTCTGCTGCTTGATTTCCTACAAGCCTGCTGGCACGGACACAACTGAGTCCATGAATGAAAACATTAACAGGAAAGCTCTCAGATTTCTTGCTAACAAAATTAACTCTGTAAGCTACAGGGTCAAAAAGTGGCCAGTGGCATAGCACTGCTAGAGTTTTCTCACATCCTCTGGTGAAAACAGACTAGCAACCAGCCAGCAGAGAGTTCAGCAGGGAGTATGTTGTTGTCAACCAGATTAGGAAAACGTATGGAAAACACCAGCCACAACTCATTTGTGATATGGAAACTACACAACTTCTTTCCTAGAATCACAGTGTATTTGAGGTGGAGTAGGTGGCTCAACAAATTAGTAAGGTATGACCAAGCTGGGTCTGAAGGAGAACAATTAGTTCTGTGGAAGCTAAGGGGAAACTTGTCTGGTTTCCCCATATCTTGTTCTCCGGCTGTTAACAGTCAGTAGCTTTCAACAACCCATACTCCAGTCATATCACTTTCTGTTCACTCCAGCTTCCAAGGTGCATTCCCTTGGTATCAGTTCATTGCCATGCAGTTTACCCTGCTCAGTATTCTAAATTGCTTTTGACAAACTCACCTCCTATGTTGTTCTTGTAAGTATTATACAACTCTTTTACTCTTCTGTAACGGAAAGCCAGCTTCCTCATCCAGTCAACCCCTCCTCTTACACCTGTTGGCAGACAAAGGTTTGCACTACTTGCAGCTGCATGGAAGCCATCAGTTGCAAAACTGTAGGTACTGCAAACACCCAAAATACAGTAAAAATAAATACAATGTATTCCTGTAAATGCTCAATTTATTTAATCTTTTAAGAAAAAGAAAAAAAAGAGAGAAAAAGAAAGAAACAAATACTGTATCTCACCTTAGGTCTTGTCCATTATCATCAGAAGAAACATCATCTATGTGAACTTGATCACATTCCTGTTGAAAAAAAAGCCCAAAGGATAAATTGTCTTATGAGTGTAAGCTCACCATACACCAAGTACAGGTAAGAAATGAGCAGTGCAGGCCACTAACTGCACCAGAAGATGGCACTATCTGTACACCTACGGATTGCCACCGCCAGGCGCTTCTTTAAAAGCGTACAACTTCTCAGCTCCTACACTGTGTAAATCGTTAGTTAAAACAGACCTTTAGAAAGGCAATGTGTCATTTTCCTCTGTTTCTAGACTTCAATTATTCTAATTGAAAAAAAAAAACAACCCAGCCCCAACAATTTCAAGTGTCTTTTATAGTCTCCTTAACTGACTAATCACAGAATCGCAGAATGTTAGGGTGTGGAAGGGACACTGAAAGCTCATCCAGTTCAACTTCCCTGCCAGAGTAGGATCAACTAGACTTGATCACAAAGGAACACATTCAGGGAGGTCTTGCATAACTCCAGAGGGAGACTCCACAACCCCCCTGGGCAGACTGTTCCAGGGTTCAACCACCCTCACAGACAAAAAAACTCTTTCTCATGTTTCCATGGAACTTCCTATGCCTCAGCTTCCAGCCCCTGCCCCTTCCCCTGTCATTGGGCATTACCAAGCAGAGCCTGGCTCCATCCTCTTGGTACTCACCCTTTATACATTCATAAACCTTAATGAGGTCAGCTCTCAGTCTCCTCCTCTCCAAGCAGCATGGCCTCAGCTCCCTCAGCCTCTCCTTGTAAGGAAGATGTTCCACCCAATCTTTTTTGGTGGCTCTGTGTCTTTCAAGCAGTTTCCTAAGGTCCTTCTTGAACTGAGGGGCCCAGAACTGGGCATGATATTCTAAATGAGGCCTCACTAGGGCAGAGTAGATAGGGAGGAGAACCTCTCTTGAAATACTAACTACAGGCCTAATATACCCTAGAATGACATCAGCCAATATTTCAAAATCATCTTATTTCCCCACTTCCTAAAACTTAATGATGACAAACCTAAACAGGCATATAACTTCTGCTAAGTCTCTAGGAGCTTGGATGCTTATCATATCCTTTTATCCAAGTGCCTTTGGCTAGGAAAATCACAGATAATCAAGCAGTCCTAGAAAACTTCATTATTTCCTGGTTTTGGAAGGGATGGAAGTTAAATCCAGGAAACTCAGGTACACTGGAAAACTGAACTTCCATCCAAGACAGTTTTATAATTGGGATAGCTATCAAATATCCTTTTCTGCACAGTGGTTACAGCAGTAAGATAGGAAAATGTGAGGGAAGCACGAATAAATAAAACAACCCATCAAGCAACAGTAAATATGCACAGGCATCAGATTACTGTTTTCTCTAGTTGCCACAATTAACATCTTAACTGAAAGATGGAGGCGTTGGAAATTCAGTGTCTGGAGATTTTATTTTCTTGTATGTAAGTGATTTTAAAATATTTAAAATAGCTGATTAACATAACCTTAAAGTAACTTATGAAACACTTCAAGGATGCATTTAAAATGACTCCTCAACTAATGTTTTCCGATAATTTAATTTCATCACTAAGACAAAATGAGGCTGAGCTTTCTTGGGCCTCAAAAAAAGAGTCATTTGAGTCACCTACGTCAAATAAAGTTACTGACAAGCAGCACTTAATTCAGGCCCTTTGTGGCACGCAGGAATATGCAATTCCTAAGCCTCATGCCAATGCTCATTTGTCCAGGTAAAGGATAAAGAGGAATAGAGGAGTGATTTTCAAATGGGTATGGCACAGGCTCCTGGAGTGTGAATTTGAGGAAATAATGTTTCTTCTTTCAGTTTGCTTTGCACAAAATGAAAGCTCCCCACTTTTAATCAAATGAAGTTGTTACAGAAATAAATTAGCTTCTATTTTTTTTTTATAAAATAAACACATATAACTTCATTTTGAAGTACATTATTCCGTCGCATCATACGAGGGATCACAATTTGAAATTCGTGCTGTGACTAAAAGAATGAGAGGCCAAACTCTGCATCTTGGGCTTCATTCATTAAGGCAGACATAAAAGANGGAGGTTGTGGCTGCTCCCTCCCTGGAGGTGCTCAAGGCCAGGTAGGAGGAGGCCTTGAGTGACCTGTGCTAGTGGGAGGTGTCCCTGCCTATGGCAGGGGGTTGGAACTAGATGATCCTTGAGGTCCCTTCCAACCTTACCATTCTATGATTCTATGATTTATTATTCGCACTCCAGAAAAAACAAATAAGTACAACTATACTCCACCCACTGTAGAACAGGAACTCAGAAATAAAGAGTCCTCACTGGGACAAATCCTAAGTCTGCATTTTGCAAGATCTGCCATCCTAATCACCTTCACAGATGTCCCTGGAACTGGTTAAAGCATAAGATAATCTTAAAAGCATAAAATAATCTCAAAAGTTTAAAAATCAGTCCTGTGGATTTGAAGATGTACAAATTAAACATAGGGCACAGAAAAACCCTGAGGGCTAAGAAGGAAATCTCTGCTGCTCTTCGGGTTTCAGCTACCCTGTCCCAGCCTTGAAACTTCCAGGTAAATGTTCTGTGGATAATTTCATTATTAAATTAAATGTGAGTGGGTGGCAAAGGCTTAGTTCTTTACTTCTATTCTGATTCTATCTCAGTTTGTTCATTGACTCCAGGAACAGGAGATAAAAGAATATACAACTTTCTGATTACAATCATAGAATGGTAAGGTTGGAAGAGACCTCAAAGATCACCCAGTTCCAACCCCCTGCCATAGGCAGGGACACCTCCCACTAGTACAGGTCACTCAAGGCCTCATCCTACCTGGCCTTGAGCACCTCCAGGGAGGGAGCAGCCACAACCTCCGTGGGCAACCTGTTCCAGTGCCTCACCACCCTCACTGTAAAGAACTTCCTCCTAACATCCAGTCTAAATCTCCCCTCTGCCAGTTCAAACCCATTGCCCCTTGTCCTGTCATTGCAAGACCTTGTCAATAGTCCCTCCCCAGCCTTCCTGTAGGCCCCCTTCAGATACTGAAAGGCTACTATAAGGTCTCCTGGAAGCCTTCTCTTCTCCAGGTTGATTACTTGTTCCATGTCCCTGCAAGGAACCTAATTTATAAGAGGAAGGTAATGGTATGAGATTCAACAGGACGAAGTGCAGGATCCTAAACTTTGGCCACAACAACCCCATGCAGTGCTGCAGATTGGGGGATGAGTGGCTGAAGAGCAGCCTGACAGAGAGGGACCTGGGAGTGCTGGTTGACAGCTGGATGGGCATGAGCCAGCAGTATGCCCAGGTGGCACAGAAGGCCAATGACATCCTGCCTGTATCAGGAATAGTGTGGCCAGCAGGACTAGGGAAGCCAT
Organism: Eubucco bourcierii; assembly: GCA_013396675.1. NCBI lineage: Eukaryota > Metazoa > Chordata > Aves > Piciformes > Ramphastidae > Eubucco > Eubucco bourcierii. The sequence continues at coordinate 201,999 of VWZE01003156.1, read as the reverse complement.
TCTTAGACAGGACCTTATCACTCTCTACAGTTACCTAAAAGGAAGTTGTAGTAAGGTAGGGGTCAGGCTCTTCTCCCAGGCAACTTGTGACAGGACAAGAGGGTATGGTCTGAAGCTGTCATAGTGGAGGTTTAGGTTGGATATTAGAAAGCACTTCTTCACAGAAAGGGTGATTAGGCATTGGAATGGACTGCCCAGGGAGGTGGTGGCATAGCCATCCTTGGAGCTCTTTAAGAAAAGACTGGATGTGGCACTTGGTGGCATGATTTGGCTGATGTCCTGGTGTTAGGTTACAGGCTGAGCTTGATGATTTCAGAGGTCTTTTCCAGCCTCACTGATTCTGTGATCAAACCCAACAGTGTTCAACATCTTCCTCCTTTTCTCCCTTCCTAATCTTCTCTTGGACTCAGGGCTCACATCCTCAACCTACTGGCAATACACCACAAACTGATGTGCCCACCACTCTGTGCTTTGTTTTACTCTGTTCTCTTGTTTATTAACCTATTTCAACTGTTTACATGCTACAAATTCAGTTATGTGGTGTGAAAAAAACATTTCAGAAAAGAAAAAAAAAATAAGGAAAATGCAGATGGTTTGAGTAGATTTGAGAAAGTTTACTTCTCCCAGAAGGAACAGAAAGGCAGTGATGTTCTTTGTGAAAAATACCAAACAGTTGCAGGGAGGAAGGAAGGAAATCAAGTTCTCTATTACTTTAAATGTTAAGCTAAAATACTTCTAATATCAGCTATAGTACTGACTAAACTCAAATCCCAGAATCTCATTGTCAGTGCAAGGTCAAAATGAAGAAAGATAAAATGCATTTCCTATTACTGAGAGTGCAGGAAAGTAATCTAGGTACAAGTGGCTTTAGTTACTTTAAATTTTATCTGCATGCAGTCGATTTTTTGTAGTAATTTTTGGACCCTGAGAATCTTGAGACTAGAAAATCAACAAATCACCCATAAAATTTACTCTGCTGGAGCAGACAGTAATTTCATTATCCAGTAAGAGCACTGACTCTCCACACTGAACATGAAAATGTTATTACTGAGAGGATGTTCAGCAGCATTTTGCAGGCAATACAGAACAGCCTTTTTAATGTATATACTTAAGGCTCTGTTAAAACTTGTTTGCCATGCCTCCTGAATTCTCAGATTGAGCTAAATCCTAATTTTTATTTCTCATTTCTATTTCAACTAAGGAAAAAAATATCTTTCTTAAAATACGGTAGGATTATTGTACAAACAGAAACATAATTCTACCCTGGTGAGGTCACATCTGGAATACCATGTCCAGTTCTGGGCCTCTCAGTTCTAAAAGGACCTCAGGGAACTGCTTGAAAGAGTCCAGCACAGAGCTATGAAAATGATAAGGGAGTGGAACATCTTCCTTATGAGGAGAGCCTGAGGGAGTTGGGGCTGTGCTGCTTGGAGAGGAGGGAGACTGAGAGGTGACCTCATGAATGTTTATAAAGATGTAAAGGGTGAGTGCCAAGAGGATGGAGCCAGGCTCTGCTGGGTGATGCCCAATGCCAGAAGAAGGGGCAATGGGTGGAAGCTGAGGTGTAGGAAGTTCCATGGAAACATGAGGAAGAATCTTTTCCCTGTGAGTATAACAGAACGCAGGAACAGGCTGCCCAGGGGGGTTGTGGAGTCTCCCTCTCTGGAGATATTCATGACCTGCCTGGATGTTCTCCTTTGTGATCTGGTGTAGGTGATCCTGATCTGGCAGGGGGGTTGGACTGGATGATCTTTTAAGGTCACTTCCAGCCCGTGACACTGTGGTTCTCTGAAATAAACACTCTCCTTCATCATCCTGAGAGTGGAAGGGAATAATGGAGTTGGAAGTTTAACATCCAAACTCCTACTTGCAATTTGCAGGAATTGGCTGGGTGTTTTGCATTTTCACATATGCCTCACCAACACTTTTTAAAGCTATCTTAAAATGAATAATGAGATAGGGACAAAATAATCTTAATTTGATTCTTTACCTAATTGAGAGCATTAGCCAAAGTATTATTACAGAACTGAGTCCCATCTCTAAGTACTGTTTAGGCACATGAACTTCCTAGAGCACTAGACTCCTATTTTCATGGCAAAACACCAACTGCCCTCCCAAGTGATATTTCTCAAGCTAACTAAAATTTATACACTGAGAATGAAATAGTTGGAGAACAGCCTAGGCAGAAATAAAAGTGCATCTTGGCTGATTAGAACATGGGTTAGTGGGTCAGTGGGGAATGTCTCATCAGACTGGAATTTCTGCATCAGCAGTCATTGTAGTGAGACAGATTTGCATAGAGGAAGGAAAACTTTATTTTTCCATGTGATAACTTTCAGCAAGTTGGTTATTATTACTAGACACTGGCATGCAGTGTTTGCAACCAAGATGGAAAAAAAAGAGAGCCTAGAGAATGTAGTGAATGGGCTCCATGTTACTGGAATATAAATTCATTAGTACTACAGTTGTCATGTCTGGAGCCATGAGGTTAATTGCCACTTATAAGAGAGTTGGTTTTAAAACAAAGATGAATTCTGGGCTAGAAAATGCTTGATTGCATACAGAAATTGGTTGTAATCAAATCAAACTGATTGAATTGTAAGACTCTCCAAGACAGTCCCCAAGGAGTATTTTTAGATTTATCTTAAAAAAAAAACCAAAACCTTTTTGGATTCTATCCAGGCTCTGGAATGAGCTAGGGTGTGGATTTTTGGACAGGATATTAAAAAACACCCCATGAAGAATATAAAAAAAATGTGATAATCCACCTATGGCTGCTGAACCTCACATCTACAAAGAAAGGTGTGGAAAGAGGGCAGGGCTCCATCTTGCTGAACACTTCCACTTGAATTCAGTACAAGACTGAAGGTCTCTGGACACGTGCTACTGAGTGGCTTAAAGATCATTGGGTGCCACACAAACTTTGAACATGTAGGGGGAAAGGTCTGCTAGAAAGAAAATTAAGCAATGCTTTGAATTTGGAATCTACTCCCAGCACAGGACACCAGAAGGAGAAAATTCAGCAAATGCACTTGCATTGTCAAGTCGCTTTGACTGCAGTGAAACACTGACTGCTGAAGACATATGCATGGCTTTACTTCCTTAGATTTCTGCACTAGGAAGAAGTGTAGCTCAGATATAAGGAGATGAAGATCCCAGTTTCTTAAAAAGAGCTAGGAATAAAATGAGGTCTGCAAGGGATGACAAAGACAACCACAGCCTGGCACCTTCTGCTTTTTCTGTTCATTTGCCAGAGACCTTTCTCTGGTATTTTAAATAAAACCCCAGTCTTCCAACTGCCAATAGTGGCAAAATATCTGTCCAGGGTGGAAACTCTTGGTTCCACTGCAAGTAAAGAACAAGTGATTTAGATCAGGGTAAGGTCTGAAAAGCCCATAGTATAATCTGAAAACTGTCCTTCTCCCTCTGTCTCTTGACACAAGTGCTACCACTTTCCACATTAACACATTTGAACTCCTGGAGTCAAATGAAAAGCCTGTGAAGCCTAGCTGTTGAGAATGCTTCCCAGACTGCTGTCCCCGTGGCAGTCCATCTGTTGTGTACTTCTGACAGGTGAGTAGTCCACACTAGTTCCTCCCTAGGAAAAGGTCTCTTCATTTTCTGAGCAGATGCTAAATTGCACACCTTGGGCACTGTGTGACAAAACATGTGGTTGCCTTGTTACTTTGGGAAGAGACAGCACTGATGACTACAAGTATAATAGTCCCAGCTCTCTGATGCTGCAGTCCTTGAGGCAAGTGAAGAATGGTCTACCTTTGAGCAAGAAAGAAGGGCTTGGGGCCATAAGGCTGCTCAGGTATGTGAAGAGAAGAATATAGTCATTTGTGGTCAGATTACATTATCCACTGAAAGCAAATGTAGAGAACTTCAAAAGAAAGAATGGGAGGCAGATATGTCTCCCTTCTGGAGCTCTAAATCCATGGAAACTGAAAAGATGGCCACGGGATAAAAAGAGGAAAGGGTAGTCTCACCCTCTCTGATTAGAGTATAACAAACACAAAGTCTAGAGAGGCAGAAAATGTCACACACAGCAAACACTAATACACAGCAAATCCACTCTGTTAAAAATCCAGGAGTAACAGTGGCTATGTTGATTCTTACCTCTAAATCATTAAAAAATAAATGTGTATCAGCAAGATTAAAAATCATTTCTTCCATTCGCAGCCCAAGGGTCACTGCCATTGGTGGATCCTTAAAAAAAAACAGAAAATAAGGTTAACTACTTCAAGACATTTCAGTTATATCAGAATGACTTCTAAAGCTGCTGTATGCAGTGTTTTGGAAAATTAAAGCACTGCAAGGAATTGATGTAAAATCCTTTCAGTACTAAGCTACGTTAATGTAACACTCTAAGAAGGGACTACTGAACCTGTGTGAGAACATTTGGGTAGCAGAGGATGTTGAAACATCAAGGTTTTTGCAAGTCAAGGCATTTGTAACTTGACTAAACTGACAAGGGAAACTCTGAGGGCCAAATGCAAATCTGCATAAAGGTGGCTGTAAGCAGAGGAGGAACTTCTCACAAAATATACTTGTAAGAAAAACAGTATTTACTACTATGAAAATATCATAGAATCATAGAATGGTAAGGTTGGAAGGGACCTCAAGGATCATCTAGTTCCAACCCCCTGCCATAGGCAGGGACACCTCCCACTAGCACAGCTCACTCAAGGCCTCGTCCAACCTGGCCTTGAACAGATCCAGGGAGGGAGCAGCCACAACCTCCCTGGGCAACCTGTTCCAGTGCCTCACCACCCTCACTGGAAAGAACTTCCTCCTTTACTAAAATATACTAAATTTTTAATCCCTGAGTCCTTTATCAATATATATAAGTATCCTGCCTCTCAGTTGTGGGCAGAAAAGAATTTGAGTCGTGGAGCAGCAACTAATTTTTCTAATCCAATGCTCTGAGGCAGCTGTAGAGGTAGGAACAAAGTTACTTCAGGTGACATCCAGTGCACTACGCAGCTCCTCACATCTCTTGGCTTTTCTTCCCAAGTTTTGGGTCTACAGAATTCCTCCCCAAGGTCATGCTAAACTGGACTAGGAAAGGTAGTCATCTCTATGAAATGATTACTTAGTGAGCAGTTATCCCACCCTGTGATAGGAAGGTGTGATTTAAGAGGTCTTTTCAGTTTGTAACATCTCTGTCTTTTGAAAAATACAAGACAGGCTGGATCTATACCTGTTGCCCCACACGGAGTTTCACTTTATGTAAATCATCACTGCACTGCTGATATTTAGGCCTACATCACTTTCCCATACTTTCTGCTGCTCTAGTTAAGTATCTTCAAACCCTGTACTTGGTCATTCTCTGTCTCAGTACTTGCCCATAACATGGATTAGGTTGGAAGGGACCTCAAAGATCGTCTAGTTCCAACCCCAAGCAGGAGCTCACTGATACATTTCAAGGCTCTCCTTTATGATTTTATTGCAAGTATTCATTCAACAAAGACTGCAATAACCAAAATCTTGCTCAAAGGTAGAATATTCAATTGAGGTCCTTTCTATGATTTCTCTGAGAGTATTTATTCTACATAAATGTGTAATTTAACTTTGCTAGGCTTGCTAGGAAAGAGGTTAAGCTAATTTGCATTACCTTACCTTTGTTTCAGAGTAAGAACATACATGGACACTTCCTGATGCTTAGCTGACACCTGGTTACTAATCTTATCATTGCTTTTATTATCTGCCAGAGCTTGTGGAGGGTCAGTAAACCTTTTTTTTTTTTTTTTGTGTTCTGCAAAGGAATTCTAAAATTGATGTAATCCTCGTTGAAGTAAGAAAAAGTATCTGCATTTATTCATTTAAACTCTGACTGATACTAACCAGTATTCGGAAATCCCTACCTTGAAATGAAAAGTCTAAAGGTTTACCAGCATCTGGCAACAAAATCACACAAAGCCTCAAATAATCATTTGTTAGTATTAGGATCAAAGGCTTCCCAATAGGGATCAGACGTCTGCTACTCCAGGGCTTCACAACAGCAGAATAAAAGATGGCTTCTGCCCTCAAGCACTTAAAAACTAATTAATGGCAAAATCATAAATGCACACATATTTTGACCCTGGTTCATGAAATAAAAAAAAAAAAAAAAAGCCAGATTTGAAGGGGAGAAAAGTGTACAAGAAATTGTAATGATCCAAAGTTAGATCCAATTTTGTGGCAGTGAAAGGAAATATTTTCATGTTGACCCTTGAACTGGTCTAGACTACTACCTTCCAGAAGTAAAACCCAAAGTGCCTGGTAACATAACTTCATGCCCTATGTCTTCTGCAGTTACAGTCATTGGATCTGAAAGTCACACGGCTGAAGACATCAGCAAATGCAAAGGTCAGTTTCAAAGGGGGTGATTAAAGAACAGACATTAACTGATTTGCAAAAACTTAGAACACAAATCATCAAAATCCTCAGGTCTCACGAGATTCCCCATCAAGCCATAATGCCTTTATCAAAATGTCATTACATGTAAACATGTGCTGCTTAATCCTTTGTGGTTTTTTCCTGTGCACAGTAAATTGAGAAAGTTTTTCATCCTACATACAATATAATAAAGAGTATGTGCAATACTTCATCTCAATCCTACCAGCACTAAGCCATGTGCATAACTTTATGCACAGGTGGTAACTCATTATTATTGATGGGAGTTAAGTTATTCACTGGAGTGCTTCCAAGACTGGAAATCTCAGACTTTTGATTCTTTCCTGGGTAAAAGTAGACTTAAATGAGGAAATTTGCTATACCATATTCCATTATAATCCCATTTATTTTTACAGAAACTACCAACTATGTATCACAATTTCCTGCTTTGTCTAGTGTAGTTGAAAGATGTAAATGTGACAAAGCTTTTATGGCTTTCTTATTAGTAGTATTTTCGTAACCAACTACGCCTGACTTTTATTACTCTTAAAATGAGATTTCCTACATTCCTGTTTTGACAAAGCCATGTGTAGGATATTGCTAGGTACTACTATGTAAAATAAAGCAAAGGAAATTCATTTCAGCTTAGCATGAAATCAATCTGAGATCTCTCCATAACAACTTCTGCTAAGAAGAATCACTGGAATCGAATTCTTGAGACGTGAACAATTCTTCCTTTAATAAATTGACCAAAACTCACACTGCAACTGTTTAACAAGAATTAAACATCACATTCCAGCTTCTGCCATGTTAAGTTCATCCCTCTGCATACAAAAATAGACTGAGAAAGTAGATTTGTTAGGGCCTTGTGGTTTTGTAATGTTTGCAAGATGTGGAGGAACATCCCAATCAGCATTTCACTCTTTGAACTTGAAGTAGAACTTGCAGACTGACTCAAGTGGCATAAAGAACTGAGTGTTGAAAAGAAAGCATGAAACATGCAGCTGATACACATTTGAGCACAGCAGATCAAGAAACAGAGCAAGAGGCAGACTGAACTTCTGCCAAAACAGTGTTTTGTGCTACACTGCACAAGCACACACAGAAGAGGAAACAATAACTTTAAAAAAAAAAAAAACCTGAATGTTTCCCCCTAGATAATTTGCAGAATAAAGAACTCTTTGGCCTTCAGTGGCATGATTTAGGCAGATATCATTAGCATGCAAAAGAATCTGCACCTCTGTATACCAAAACACAAATTACTTTAGTTACATTAGCACAAAAGCACTAAACTGGAGCCAGACTGTCTGCCTGTGGACTTCTGTACTAGACTGGTCCATCCCCTGGAATGCCTCCTGGGAGACTACAATAAAAATATCCTGGGAGAACCAATAGTTAAATGTTTTGACCAAGAGAAAAGTGACAAGAATAAAACCCCAAAAAGCTCAGTGTCCATTAGTGGAAGACACCTATTTAATATGTCTTGGAAGATCAGATTTCAGCATGAGATGTTCAAAGTACTTTAATTTCTTGGAAATAAATACAAACACACCAAACTGGTTTGTGTAATAGCTTAGGATAAAAAAAAAAAGATATATAGACTGTCACATAGATTCGTTGTGACAGGAATTTGTATGTATGAAGCCTTAAAAATAAGCAGGAAAACAAGTAAAAATATATGACTAATGTTGTAAAAATGGATATTCAGTAGGTGACTTTCCTGAGTGGACTTACAACAAAATCAACCTCTGGGAGAAATGCAAAAGTTAGGTATCAATATTTCTAGCTTAAAGACATTTCTCTACATTATGTAGGAATCTCAAATTTAGCTCTTGCTCTCTCACAGGGCACACTTGTTCCCAGGAGAGCTTCATGTGGGTGGCAGTGGAGGAAGAGAATATTTCTCTTCTTCACCATAGCTGGTGGCTGATGAAGGAAAACTCACATACTCCATAGGAAGTTTTTGTTCCACAGTCTCCAGAAGGAGCCAAGAAATTTGGAGTTGGAGGTCTGGTACAGTGAGGGACTGAGTGGAGAGGATAAGTGGGGGTTGTGAGAGATACATTTTTAATCCAGGCAGATAAAGCCTATTTATGAGTGAATTTTGGAATGCCCTTGTGGCTACTAATGGTGACTTTTTTTTTTTTTGTTTGTTTGTTTGTTTGTTTAGTGACTGGAAAAGTAGAGACTGAGCAATAAAAAGCTTCTGAGCCCTATCCAGAGAAGTGTGCATGGTTAGCATGGCTTACCCTACAACTTTCTGTCACTGGCAGTGCTATCAAAATGCCCAAATGTGATCATCAAGTGTGGGTTTGTTTTGATTTTTGCATTTAGAAATCAGAGTCTCCCCTTTATAAGGTCATAAAGGACTTTTTATTTATTTTTTTTTTTATTAGTGTACCTTGAGTCACACCATTTATTTGGGCATCCTTGCCCTCTGGAGTGACTTGGGAGAAATGGACAAAATATAAATGCTTGGAGATAGACAGAACTCCAGCTTATATTCAGTCTTAAATCAGCAAGAATAACTGGAATGCAGTGGAACAAAGAATACACACTGTTCACAGGGAATAAGAATGTACCTCATAAACTTTTAACAGATGATGACATCTCCTAACACATGTCCTGTCACATCAACAAATCCTCACTTAAGAGCTCAGCGTTGTAGAAAACTGTATCTGCCAACTGGTGCTCAGCTGCAAAAACCATCACCAGCCACACAAGTCATAAAATAACAGCTCAAATGCCAATGTTCATCATTTGCCACTGCAGTAAATAATTAAAAATAGAAGTGTACTAATTCTGTGAAGTACGAAGCAGACAAGCAAATGAGCTGAACAGTGAGAGGTAGTCTTACTACTAAGAGGCAGCACAGCTTCTCTGAAACCTAACAGAGGTCTGTTGTAGTTTTTTATTCTCTTCTTCTGTTAGCTCTGACCAGCCCAATAACATAATTACTACCTCAAAACTCAGACAGAAACACCCACAGCTATAACACAGCAAACCACAAAATATTCCTCTGGATAAGTGTTGTATTTTAAATATCAAAGTGATTCACTGACCAAACTTTGGCCAAATCTCTCCCACTTAAGCAGAGTAAAGCTACACTCTGCTGGTGTCCAAATACGAAGCTGCCTTTTGCCCTCTGTTTTTAATGAGATGCTCACAGCTTCATCTAACAAGTTACAGCAAATCAACAGTTTAGTTGTTTAGTTCTTAACATGGTTATTATAAATAGCTCTAGGATATAGATGTTAGGAGGAAGTTCTTTACAGTGAGCGTGGAACAGGTTGCCCAGGGAGGTTGTGGCTGCTCCCTCCCTGGAGGTGTTCAAGGCCAGGTTGGATGAGGCCTTGAGTGACCTGTACTAGTGGAAGGTGTCCCTGCCTATGGCAGGGGGTTGGAACTAGATGATCCTTGAGGTCCCTTCCAACCTTACCATTCTATGATTCTATGATTCTATGATTTATTATTCTAATTTCAAATACTTCTCACACTGTCCAAAGACTGTACCAAGGAGAGTGTTCTCAACCTCAGAAATCCTCAGGCATAAATCAGAAATCTGTTCTATTGACAAACACATGACCTGAAACTTGTCTACTGCATCCAGGCCTTCCCACATAACCTCTGACAACAAATGTCCCCATTGTCTATAGGGATGTAAGTTTTCCTTTCCTTTTCCTGTTCTGTTCCAATCACTTGTGTTAAACTGCACAAAGAGAAGTTGTTTATTTGAAATGGTTTGAAAGAGAAACATTTGTTTCCCAACCTGGCCACAACAGAATGATTGCCACCTCCATCCACCTGCTGCCCTTCTCCTCCCTGTGCAGTCTGGATTGCAGGAGAGAAAGAATAAAAAACCTCCCTGTGCAGCCTGGATTGCAGGAGAGAGAGAATAAAAAAATAACTTCTCAGTGTTTCATTTTTGCTCTGCTACTGCAAGAAATAGCATAAAGAATTAGTGGAAAAGGGAATCAAAAGTTTACATGTCAAGAAGGAGATGGGAAATAACTGAAGGTGAATATCCTTGACTGTTTATAGATTCATGTTTATATATTCATTGGAAGGGACCTCAAGGATCATCTAGTTCCAACCCCCTGCCATAGGCAGGGACACCTCCCATTAGTACAGCTCACTCAAGGCCTTGTCCAACCTGGCCTTGAACACCTCCAGGGACGGAGCAGCCACAACCTCCCTGGGCAACCTGTGCCAGTGCCTCACCACCCTCACTGGAAAGAACTTCCTCCTAACATCCAGTCTAAATCTCCCCTCTGCCAGTTTGAACGCATTGCCCCTTGTCCTGTCATTACAAGACCTTGTCAATAGTCCCTCCCCAGCCTTCCTGTAGGCCCCCTTCAGATATTGGAAGGCTACTATAAGGTGTCCTGGAAGCCTTCTCTTCTCCAGGCTGAAGAGTTACTCACACTAGCTCTAAGCACAGCATCTCACTCCTTGAAATGATGTAAGTGAGCACACTTGGTATAAGAAGATGCCTTCCCTTAAAGCAATGTTCACATTGCAGACTTACTGATGTCACTTAGAATATGTAAATAGAGGGGAAAGGGAAACATCTGCTTTTCCTGTGATTATTTTTTTTCTCTTTTGTTTTTGCATGCATGATTCATACAAAACAGGCTCACAAAACACATGTGGAAGGACACAGTATGCACAGCTGGGCACCTGCATAACATGTTTTTATTAGAACCACTGCAATTAAATAATTCAGTGTCAGTATTATTTTGGACTATTTATTCAGGGTGAAGTACAATTCTCTACCATCTTCCCAGTATAAACAGATCTCTCAATACTTCTGAAATACTCATGTGCTCACAAGCCTTCCACTAAGCACCTCCCCTTGCAGAGTATTTGCTCTCATAGAGACCCAATTCTCATAACAATCCAGACTTTAGCCTGGATTAAGAGTTTGTATACAGATAGAAATCATCTGCAGAAAAGATAAGGTCCACATCTGCTAGAGAGGTCACGCACCAGAGACTGAGGTCCAGCTGTGCTATCTTTCCTGTCTCCCATGTCTAACCTCTTAGGAACTTAGGCTCAGACACATTCCATCTGAAGTTTAGGCACACTTCAATGACATGCAAAACTTAAAGCCTACTCCTGATAAGCTCTACCTGTATTCTCTTTTCTGCTGCTCTTGCCTCCTTTCAGTCAACAGAATACATATGAGTTTCACAGGCAATTAACCTCACAACGAGTTCTTCATAAATATGGCAAAGGTAGTCACTGCAGGAAGGAAAAAGTCTACTACTCTTGTTTTACACTCTCTGGAAACGAATACATACCCCTGCTTGTGTGGTTGCCACCTATTAGCATCAAAAAACATGGGTTATACTTAAGAATTTCTCTCTTTTTCCTTTGTAGTTGTTCATGATATTTTTTTGACCGATGATCTCAGCAGCACAGCTACATTAATTTCAGTATGCTTGAGATACTCTCGGTTTACAAAAGCCAACTTCATCTGCTCTCTATACTAGTGGGTGTTAATATCCTATTGCTCTTTCTAAGCACTCTGCATGGATTTTTAGAGAACAGTACTACTGGGATTTAAAAAAAAAAATCCCTGCTCAAAACAAAGAGAGAAACTAGGACAAATTAATTTCTATTTCTTTCTCCAAGAGAGTTTTGGAAGTTTTCAGGCATTGGAATGGGCTGCTCAGGGAGGTGGTGGAGTCACCAACCCTGGATATGTTTAAAGGTCATTTGGATGTGGTTCTTGGGGATATGGTTTAGGGTGAACCCTGTAGAGTAAGGTTATCAGTTGGACTTGGTGATCCCGAGGGTCTTTTCCAAGCTGAATGTTTCTGTGATTCTGTGATTATCCACAGAAGTTTGTGAGCTACAAAATGTGTTCTGATTTTAAAACTTTGTATTAAAGTTGACTTAGATTTCAGTCCTATACTATGCGAGACAGAGCAGGAGATGTAAACATCTTAAGAGCATAATGAAAAAGGCATGAAAGGAATGATTGCCTTGCAGGGACAATCCAGCAACTTCTATGGCACTCTAAGGGCTACACTCAAAAGTGATAGAAATGTTCATGTTCGGCAATGTTTCTCTCTTGTGACAACTGCAATTTAAGAATGGTTCTGACAGTTGTTGTTACAGTGTTTTAAAAAACAGCAGAAGAGGAGTTTTTGACAGAGCACTGGAAAGTGCACTGATTTGGCACTGTGAAACTGCAAAACAAGCCAGGCTGTTTTTCAGATGTGCATAATTACACTTAGCATTCCAAAAATTCAGATTTCTGCCTAGGCATATGAGTTTTGCTATTAGCTTTCTCTTTTAGTAGTTACAAGCAGCTGTCCCAAAATGCAGAGGACTGGCCCATCTGTGGTTATGACCTACAGGTTCTGGCTTTGGACATTTCTAGTCTACTGGTTGAGGAGGTGGGCGTGGAGAGCACTTCTGTAGTGTGCTGGTTTTCATGTCCTTTTCTTGAGTCCCTGACTCTGGCAGGGATAAAGAGGTAGGAAATTTATGGTAAGCAAGCCCTTCATCTGACATAATATAGACATGGTTATGTTCTTAAAAAGAAATAACTTTCTATCAATCTGAACAGCACGACAGCTAGAAAATCTGCACCCAAGTGTGGCCATAGCAACATTCTCCCTGTTCATTTTTTTCCCTTCCATACATTTGCTCTAATTTTCTGTTTTATTCAGGCCTTTATCTCTGTCCCTGCCAAAAGCCCACTCCTGCTGCTACATATTTGTCTTCCCACCAGTCCCTGCCTGAGTATTCCCTGGGCTTCTACCACCAGCCAGGCTTGCTGCTGACTCAGCAGAGAAGCTCCTGATCCTCCAGGCTGTAATTGCCTCTTTTCCTTCCTCACTCTTTTTTCTGCTTTCCTCATTGCCTTTGTGACTTGAACTCCTTTTGGATCTCATTGGAAAGGAGAGGATTGGCTGCTTGGGAGAGGGATACACTCCCCAGCATTACTCATCTCAGTGTCAGCCAAGAGAACCAAAGACTCAATAGAAAGGCTGGGGAGTCAAAGAACATCTGCAGCTGGCATTGCAACAGGTCAGTCTCTTAGCCTGATACATCCATTTCCCTGTAAATTTGCTCGTCACCCTGGTTTTTTTCTCCTTCCCCTACACATCCTCACTGTGTCAGCTATTTCCATCTGCCCACTGCATCTGTTACCTCTCTCCAATATCTCACCCAATGTATCTCAGGAACTTCTCATCCTTGTTTCTTTCATTCATCCCTCATTTCAGCAACCATTTCAGCCCAGCCATGTCTATTGAGCCTTGGGTCTGTGTCTTGTTTCTCTCCTTGGCTTTTTTACATTAACCCTCTGAGAAGGAGGTTTACTCTACACTTTCCCTCTAACTTCACCCAAGCTATGGTGAAGATGTAAGGTGCAAAACACATAGAAGTGCAGGTAAGACAGCTCTCCTACAGTGAAGTGACACACGACTCATAGCTTACTTACCTTGCCATACTTCTGTGCATAGGATCCTGTAAGCAGCGAATGAAAAACTATGATTGTTTCATCCAAATCCCAAACAAATACACGCTGGAAACAGAAGTGAAGATAATATTATTAAACAAATAACATCACAGCCCAACCAATTTCCCACCCAGAGGGGTTAAAAGTCAAATGAGTCCTGAAGTACTTAACTGAGAAGGTTTTCTCTGAAAAAACAGCAAGAATAATGTATTGTGCATGGTAAAAAGTCAGGAGAGTAACTTTTCAGTTCATCAACAGGAAGGTTGTGTAACACAGATTTTAGAAGCATGAATGGGGGTCAAACAGAATCATTAACTTCAGATAAACAGTACTCTGATACTTCCCTGCAAATCCTACTGAGTCAAGGTTCCTCTTTATTTCTGCTGTATAGCTAAAGTGAAATCTTGAGTAACAGTGCTATATGCTATATATAATGTCACTCAGCATTTAAAGAATTTATTTTTTTTAATGAAACTCTATATATTGGCAAGGGGTTCATTTTCCCTGGTAAACTATAAAAGAAACATGAAAACTGATATGTAAGAAGTTAAACTTCTTCACTGGAAAAGTTAAATCCTTTGAAAAGCAAAAGCTTTTGCCAGTGTCTGTATAAAACAGTATCATCTTATGCCTAGCACTGCAGGCCACTCTTTTACACCAAGAGTGGCTGTGTGGCCAGCCACTTTCCCTCAACAGTCTTGTCTTCTGCTATTCCTGGAGCTGGTCAGTGAAGGTAGAGCAGCAGAGCTGGCTACAGCTGCTCACTCTCAGTGCTGGTCTGGTAGCAGCAGGGGACACACTGTACTGGTGAGCAACACATTACCCTGATGTCAGAGCTAGAGTGTTTAACAAACACAGGCTTCCTCCTCCTCCTGCCACTGAAAGGCACTTATAACACAGGAGCAGCAAGACTATAATTACTCCATTGCTAAGAGGTCATTTGTGCTTTAAATTGTCACCCCATATATTAGGCAGATAAATTTCTCCACTTAGGCACTGATCTTGCACATACTTAAGTACAACCATAACTTCACAGATGTAATGTGCCTCACTGAAAATCAGTGACATTCCCTAGAAGCACAAGGGCAAACCTATGCATAAGTATTCGAAAGCCTACGTCCAGATGATCCTGCATATTTACACTGCATTCACAATACATGGAATTAAGCTGAGAAACATTATCTGAGATTTCTTATTTCAAAAATAGCTAAAAGAAAATGTGACAAATTGAATACAGGAGTCTCACAGTTTTTAGGTTCACAAGAAACTGAAAGACACACAATAATATAGGTTAAAAAAAAGGTAAGGCTGAATCACATTTACTTTTCTGCCTAACTCTGTCATAAAGAACAGTCATATCTCATAGAATCATAGAATGGTAAGGTTGGAAGGGACCTCAAGGATCATCTAGTTCCAACCCCCTGTCATAGGCAGGGACACCTCCCACTAGTACAGCTCACTCAAGGCCTCATCCAATCTGGTCTTGAACACCTACAGGCAGGGAGCAGCCACAACCTCCCTGGGCAACCTGTGCCAGTGCCTCACCATCCTCACTGGAAAGAACTTCCTCCTAACATCCAGTCTAAATCTCCCCTCTGCCAGTTTAAACCCATTGCCCCTTGTCCTGTCATTACAAGATCTTGTCAATAGTCCCTCCCCAGCCTTCCTGTAGGCCCCCTTCAGATACTGGAAGGCTACTATCAGGTCTCCTCGAAGCCTTCTCTTCTCCAGGCTGAAGAGCCCCAACTCTCTCAGTCTGTCCTCATAGCAGAGCTGTTCCAGCCCTCTGAGAATCTTTATTGCCTCCTCTGGACCCCCTCCAACAGTTCCATGTCCTGCCTGTGCTGGGGGCTCCAGAACTGTACACAGTACTCCAGATGGGGTCTCATTGTACATACATAGTAAAACAAGAACCAATATCCGATGTACTGTTAGTGAGACTGAGTCCATCATGTTTTCTAAAATGCCTTTAGCTATTACCACAACTCTAGGGTTGAGAATTTACTTTTCACCAGAAGAAACCTTTATGTTACCATTCATCAATCACTGCAAGCATACCTCCAAGTCACTGTCCGGAGGGGGTGATGGATTATTCTTCCGCCCTCTACCCCGAGACTTTGACCCAGAACTCCTACATGTTCTCTCATCAAGATCTTTGATTGGCGTGGAGGGGCTCTGTACTGTGTCAAACTCCCCTGTAAAGTCAACCATTCATGGCATAATTAGTGCTGGATTGTGAAATCATACATTTTTTCCCCCCCCTAATAGTTAGATAGATATTTATGCAAACGCCACCACGAGATGTACC
Source organism: Eubucco bourcierii (assembly GCA_013396675.1). Taxonomy (NCBI): domain Eukaryota; kingdom Metazoa; phylum Chordata; class Aves; order Piciformes; family Ramphastidae; genus Eubucco; species Eubucco bourcierii. The sequence goes on along the minus strand of VWZE01003156.1, from coordinate 185,833 downwards.
TAGAAGAGCTCTGCAAAATGATTTGTCTTAGGTAAATGGAATTTGCAAATGCCATGGTCGCTTTTGGCTTCACCAAGGGAACATTACAAACCCAGAGAAAGATTAAAATGACACATATGCTTGTGTAGACATAAACAGAAATACATATGAACTTTTGCAAAACGTTGACAGATCCAACAAAGGTGCATTTTAAAAGTCACTCTAATGGCTTCTCAAAACATAAAGTGCCTTTTAGTGAAAGCAGTTCATTTCTCATGTCTGGAATTTAGCTAGATGTATTCCCAATTCTCTATTCCTTTTCCCAGAATGTGCCTTGTCATATTCTCACTCACCAGAAGAGCCAATTAACTTCCTGATTCATCTTTTTCTCCCATGTCACCTGCTCTTTAGTACAGCTACCTTTTCTTTTTTTTTTTCATCTTAACTTTGCCTATAAATTGGCAGAAGGATGCTGTAACAGCAAATGCAGTAGTCCTGTTGCTACTAGACAGAAGGTGAAGTCATACTGTATTCTCACCATCTTTCTCTAAGGATCATCTATTGCCTGCTGTCAGACAGAAGATGCACTAGGTGGACCTTTGATCTCACTTTGTGTAGTTGTTCTTCTTAACACTTAGCCCCATCCTTGACATAGCAACTTAATTTGCTTCACCTCTGCTGGTAACAAAGGGCTTTAGAGGTGATGACAAAGCAGGAGGCATGTAAGAGACTGCAGGAACTTCCCCTTACAAAGTACTTTTATGCCACAGTTGAGTAAATGGAAAATATACCTTTGTTTGTAACACAGGACCTTCACCATCCTTTCAAAACTGCTAGAAACAAATGCTGTGGGGTGATACTTTTGAGTGCTAAATGACATATATCCCACTTCAGCATCTGTTCTATTAAGGATTTATTTTTTTTTCCATTAAAGAAGGGCAGGTAACAGTTTAGATCTGACATCTGCTGCAGTGCTTGGTTCAAGAGAGTGAGTCCTTGCACTGTAATTGTGTGTTTCAGGGCCACTTTGGTAATATTTGTTGAAAGTGCTCATAACAGCAAATCTGCAGAATTAATTAAAACTTGATACAAACATTTCCCAAGAATCATCTATGATCTATCTGATTTTTAGCTGGAATCTGAACATTATTGATTTTTCCAAGGAAGCATAACTAAGGCCACCAAAATACACCAAACATCAGAGAAAGAGGTTGGTAGATCAAGGAGAGTGATTTTTCGGCTCCATTCTGAAAGTGTAATATCACATTTTGAAAAAACTGCCACTTTTGAGTCCTCAAATGTGAGAAAGATTGAGAAACTGGAGTCACTCCAGGTGAGGGGCATTCAGTCAGTCAAAGGGCTGAGCACATTGGAGGAAGGACTGAATGACTCTGTAGAGAGGTATACAAAGAAAGGACAAGAAGCAGCAGAAAACACAATGAGGGATATTCCTGTTAGATACAAGACAAAAATCCTTCATTGGTAGAGTGGTCAGGCCCTGGGCCAGCAGCCCCAAGAGGCTGTATATTCCCCAACACTTGATTGGACACAGCCCTGAGCAACATAATCTACCTTGACTTGTCCATGACTGAGTGGACCAAAATGTCTGAAGAGGTCCCTTTCAATGTGAATGAATATTTCTTCCCTGAATGTGATCTTCCCTGACTCACACACCTCATTCTCCCTTCACAAATAAAAAAACCTAAACCAAAACAAACAAAAAAACCCAACCAAACAAACAAAAAAAACCCAAAAAAACCCCACCCTAACAACAAAACAAAACAAAACAAAAAAAACCCAAAAAAACCCCAACCACCAAAAAACAAACAAAAAAAAAAAAGAAGAAAAAAGAAGAAAAAAATTCTATTTTAGCAGACACTAAGGAGAAAAAAGTAGACTGCAGGCTCAACTAAGACACTATGCATACTGTAAGCCAATAGTTAAATTCTTAATCTCTTCCATCATTTATTTATACCTTACAATGAACCACATACAGAAGATTATTAAAATAAATACACCGGGAAGATATATTTATGTATCTTGACTGGAAAATGACTGTTGTATTTCTTGGAAGAATAAGATTTAAGCCCAAAATGTCACATTCCTGAATGGGAGTTCTGGATGTTGCAAGGAAAGAATTCAAGATTCAGGGAAAAGAGAAGAAGAAAGTTAGTTGATGAGCTTATTGGTTAGGACATTTACCTGAAGAGTGTAGGTTCTTGCTTTCAGTGCCATCTCCAAGGGACACTTGTTTATCTGACTGAATGACTAACATTTTGATGTATAAAAACATATTTTCATGCCCAAAAATCCACATTCTGGTACCCTCAAGTGGAAAGTGATGAAGCAGGAGGAAGCAAAATCTGTCTCTCACTTCCTGGTAAAGTAATCAAATTATTCTGCTATCACCTAGAAGAAGTTACTAATGTTTTTTTCTTGAACTAGGTGATAAGTAGCTCAATGTCACAAACCAAATGTGCTCCTTTGCTTGTATAAGAACAAATATAAGGTTTCAGGCAGTACCTAAGAAGAGATTTTCAAAATGGCAGTTTCAGAATTTATTCCAGATGATAGCATTTCAGGTAGGTCCATCCTGATCTGGATAAAGGTTAAATGCATTCTATAGTAGTTTCTCTTCAGCCAAAATTCCAACTTGACCAAAATGAGCAGCAATAATAATATCTAATGAATAATGTTCTGGTGCTCTTTTCACTTTGTCCCTACAGAATGGAGAGTCAGTTCTTGTTGACTAATCATTGCTATTCCCAGCATGGTATTGATGTCAGTAAGGACACTGCAGGCAGCAGAGTGATCAATAAAGTTGCCTTACCTCAGTTCTTTCCCCATTACAAGAACAGCAACATATACTTTTGTAAATGTACAAATGCACAAAAAGATGCCTCATAAACAGAATTCTCTCGCAGAGAAAACCTAAACTGACTTCCAAAGAAGTTCTGTGTACTCAAGAGTTCTCTATGCAAATGCAATGTCCTGGATTTTTCTGACGGAGTGGAAAAAAAAATATCCCAAAAGAAAACCCCACAGATGAAAAAGCAAAAATTAAATAAGTGAAGATGAATGTTTACATTTCTACCATAAAAAGACTTCACATTTATAACATTTCAACATCTTACAACAAAATCAAGAGTTAATTCTACAGGAATGTATTAAAACATCTGTTCTCAATGACTGTGTTTAATCTACCAAAATTAAAATACATATTAAAAAAAAGCCTGTTCTAAATCCTTTCTGAAAGTCTCCAACAAGCGAAGTAAAATAACTTCAATTTTCATTTAGCATAAGCCATTGTCAGTTGCCCCAGGCTTCTGCTTGGGTCAAGGCTGTACATGATTGCATAATTATCCATTAATCAGTGCTGTAACTAATCACTGTACCTTGTAAGTTCCAGATATTTAAAGCCAACTTTATTTCATTACGCTAATCTCTAAATCAGAATGAGCAGCTGTCTCTTACTTGAACGCAAGGTATGCATCTATTTTAGAACTGCAGAAGTCAGTAGTGCATAGGTTGTTTTTTTTTTTAACAACTGTAGGCTTAATTGCTTGATTTGATTTTTACTAACAGCAGGCTAAAGGAGCAACTGCATTTTCTTTAAACCCCCCCTATTTCCTTTAGAAACTGGGTCAATGCTGATAAAAGGAAAACTTAATAAAAATGTGGCCATGCAGCATTAAAAAAAAGAGTGAGAAAATTTAGTACCAAAGAGCACTGCAAACTTTACCCTCATGAAGAGGTCCTACTGCAGCTCATATTAGAGAGTAATTTTTATTGCACTGTTTGAAATGTTTTAGCTTCTCCAATATTCAACACACGCCTAATAGATATATTTCATATCTTTCTCCCACTGGAAGTATGAGCACCATCAGAAATCAAATAAAGCAAGAGGCAAATGTTAAAACCAGAACATGGAATGACCACTTCATCACAGATGCTGGTACACATACACTTGATTCATGTCCAGCATGAAGCTTTCCATGCCATAGAGATCTTTCAGCAATTGCAGTTAGAGGATAGAGAGTTTCAGCACCACCATTACAAAACCAGGTGGTCTTTTGTGTTCTGGTAATCAGAACATTGCTTCTCACCTCTAGTCTGAGAACGACATCCACTGCTCCCTGTTAAAAAACAGTTGTGCCATTTAACAAGGAGAAACTTGGGTTCAGTTTGCATATAGACCACTGTCTTTGTCTGTCTTTGCTGCAAGCCAGTAATGCAATTGGACCTAATATCCTACAGTATCACCTCACCTAACTCTAGACATTTGGAAGTTTTTACTCAGACACAGGAACATAAGAAGGACATAGGAAGGACATAGAAAGCTTTTATCCTGGCTCCCTATAGAATTATTTCTTCTGCTAGAATTTTATCCATCCTCAATTCAATGTACCCAAGTAATATACTCAAATGTACTCATCTCCTGAGTCAAAATCCCTTAAGGATTCTTCTGACTTCTCCTAATATGGCATAACAAAGTGCCCCTGGAGATCCCTATTTGCCTCAGACATACTCTGGTAATGAGTGCATTTTGAAAAATCTGCATGTAGGCTAGGCAAAATAGAAATAGATGTCCATGGGAAGGAGCTGAACCTTAGACAAATGTGTAACGAATAAAACTTCTGAGTTCCTTCACACTAACCTTATGGATTTACTTTTGTCATATATTCTTAACAGAAAGAGCAGCCACATGGTGGTTTCAACATTACAAACATCTTACAATCAAAGAATCATAGAATGGTAAGGTTGGAAGAGTTCTAGTTCATCTAGTTCATCTAGTTCCAACCCCCTGACATAGGCAGGGACACCTCCCGCTAGTAAAAGTCAACTCAAGGCCTCGTCCAACCTGGCCTTTAACACCTCCAGAGAGGAAGCAGCCACAACCTCCCTGAGAAACCTGTGCCAGTGTCTCACCACCCTCACTGGAAAGAACTTCCTCCTGACATCTAGTCTGAATCTTCCCTCTGCCAGTTTAAACCCATTGCCCCTTGTCCTGTCATTTCAAGACTTTGTCAATAGTCCCTCCCCAGCCTTCCTGTAGGCCCCCTTCAGATACTGGAAGGCTACTCTAAAGTGTCCTCGAAGTCTTCTCTTCTCCAGGCTGCAAAGCTCAAACTCTCTCAGTCTGTCCTCACAGCAGAGCCGCTCCAGCCCTCTGAGCATCCTCGTGGCCCTCCTCTGGACCCGTTCCAACACTTCCATGTCCTCCCATCTTTTTTCATGGCATGTACTATGTTACTGCTTGTTACGAGTAGCAGAAAGAATTAAAGTCTATTTCAATTTTAATCTCATTTTCTTTCCTTGGTCAACAAATAGAATTGTAACTGATATTAGCTCTCGATCTAATGGGGCTTTATTATGAAAACAAGAAGTCTTGTATATGTGGAGAGCACTAAAGGCTTCAATTAGTTATTTGAATTACTAGCTAGCAGATGGCAGAAAAATGCCTTGCAGTGTTTAATCTTAGGTTTTAGTTGGAGTAAGTCTTAAGGACCAAGCAATAAAGGTCTGTTAGCAAGTGAATGCAGTGAGTGCTGAAGATCTGCAGCATAATCTGCTGTATCTGAAGTAAATCCCCAAGGCACTGCACCTCACCGATGGAAATTTATTTATACAGCACCACAGAAGGACACAGGCATGTCATGTATTCACAAAGTGGGTGTTGCACTCTCTCCAGAGGGTCTTATGATTAGTGCAACACTGCACAGAAATAAGGAGTGTGTGGGCAGATTTGTAAGTTCAGATGCCCAATCTACTTAGCAGGAAAACCAGTTCCTATGCTTTAAACAACCCACAGAAAGAAACAGTCCTGGAAGCCTTCAAAACTTTTCAGCCTGTTCAAGAGGTATAAAATACCTTTCTTTTATCAATGCTATTCAATATTAAGGAAATTTGCTATGTATAATAAATGTATACAGCATTTCTAGGAAACACAAGGGACAATATGGGAAATGCTGTCTGATTTTCCCAAATAAAAATAGAGAGGAATAACAAAGGAGCAAAGAGAAGCACACAGAACATGCACAATTATCAAAATATCAGCTGTGAATACTCTTCGAACTCTTTTTAAAATACTGCATGTATGATCTGTGTCTGTTAGGAATGGCCTGCAGTTGTTGAAATTTCACTTGATTTCAAGTTGCCTCTTAGCAGTTTGTTTTTCTGCCTTAAATTTGCATAAAGGAAAACTTTCATATCAAGCAATTAAAATTCCAACAGTTTTAGTAAATCTAAGCATCTCACATGAAGTAAAGGGCCTTGCTTATATAATTTTCTACACAGTATTATTTTTCTTTTGCACTAAATGCATTGCTTTTTTTTCTCTTCTGCTTTTTAGTCAGATATTGCAGTTGCTGGGAGGAGAATCAGGAAGATTTATTTATGCAATGGGTAGATTAAAGCCCATTTCCTCCCTGTTCAGAGGCTAACCCAAAATTCAGTTTTACAGTCTTTTAAGAAATGCTCACAGTCTGTGGGTAAGGGCAGACACTACCCATGCTGCTAATGTCCCTGGAGGAGATTAGTCTAGCAACACTGAGCTAGCAGTTAATAAACTCTCCTATAGGTGCTATGCACCACCTTAGTAGACTGCTCTAGGTTATGAACATTTGACATAATCCTGAGCTAGATCTTTAACTACTTCCTATAAAATAGAAACAACACAGGAAATTGGGAGTGAAAAAGCAGGCTCTGTTCACCCAACAAAGACACCACACTCAGCTGACAGTCAGTGAAAAAATCCTAAACTATCCCACCAAGATCTTCACAGCTTTACACTACAGTATGCATAATTTCAAATACATAGTTTTGGCTTTTCTTATTTTAGTCCCACTTACATTAAATGGGGGGAAAATAGGCTCATGGAAAGTTCCAGGAAATCTTACATTAAAAGTAAAAATCACTATTTTTGTTAGTAGAACACATACAATGCAGCAGGTAAATAACTGTGGATTGGGTTATACCAACAATGAGAAAAACAGAATAGCTGCCATTATGCAGCAGCAGTGCCCTAAGAACAGAGCTGTGCAATCAAATACTGTGTTGTGGTGGGTATGCACAAGGGGGCACAGTTGGGCAGGCTAATCCTATCTCCTGATGTCTCCTGAGAGCCATCCTGGAAATTCAACTACCCCAAAGCTTAAACAGACTTGTGCAAATAAGCAACCAATTACTTTGTTCTTAGTGAATTAGCAAGGACAACTTTTACACATTTGAATAAAGCCCATGGACATTTGGTAGCAGGATAGGGGCAATATTAAATGGAAAGTATCTTGATTCAAATTCTTTACAGCAATATTTCAGAACATCTAGGTAGAGGCATGTTCCACTACCAGTAACAGCAGAGCTCATTGTATTTTTATCTCAAAATTAACTAAAGGTTTGTCACTACACAGGTTTTTGGGTTTTTTTTGGAACTAACAGATCTCTGCTAGACTGTTGTAATATGTTGTAACATGCCTTCTTCCACAGACAGCCATTTCAGCCTGCAAAGAGTTTTATTGAACTAGCAAATAAACTAGACAGGTTTGATTAAAAAACCCAAAGAAAACAAAACAAACTTATTTTTGGCGTGATAAAGTTTTTTGAAAAGCAGGAGCTTAAAATGTCAATACTGAAAGCAGGTGAATATGAAAACCTTGTCTTTAAACAATTACAGAACACAATACAAAAAATGTTTTCACCTGAATGTAGATCTGTACCTGGTTGACTAGTCAGGCCTGGGAGAGAGTCCTGTAACTGGTAGGTTGATGATGAAGAAGTGCCATCAGCCGTGTTGTTTGAGGTCATATATGCACCATATGTTGATGCTGAGTAATACTGTGCATATTGATTTTGGCCAAAAGCTGTGTATGATGGATAATCCTAAAAGAGTAAGTGCAGCAGAATACTTAATTAGGTAGAGTAAGGAGTGATTTTTCCATTACGTGTGCATATGACCTTTGCAGGAGTTTTGAGGAGGTAGTTTCATTTTATTTTTTTAATTTAAGGGTATTTAACTTTTTTTTTTTTTTTTTAAATTAATTTAAGGATATTTACTAAAAGACTACAGGGAGGCTGCTGGTGTATTTAAGTACCAAAAGATGCAGCTAGGCTTCCAGTGGGATTTTGATTGCTTTCCACAGAAAACAACAGTGAACTGTAGTGAGTCTAATTCAGCATAACAGATCTGAATTTCGGTAACTACAGTAACTATCACTGAAGTTGCATAAATCCTGTTGCAATTGACAAACAGAAAAGTTAACACTCCTACCTGCTGAGAACTACTGAAGTTTGTAGAATTTGAAACAGAATTGTTTGCATAAATAGTGGATGATGGTGTAAAACTAGAACCTAAAATTGAAAAAACACAATTAACTGTGAGAAGTTGACTGCCAGCCGAACTAAAACTCTAAACACAGTATTCCATGTTAAGACACAGATCAGCCAGAATAACAAACAATTTTTATTTTCTCCTTACACAACAAAATGAAAACTTAAAAAAGAAAATATTAAATGCTGCTTTTACAGACAGTGGCACGCACTCCTCTTCACACCACGCAAGGAAGGTGTTGGCAGTAAGCCATTATGCTGACCGAGAAGGCATTTTTCAGTTCATTGCAGTGTTTCACCTCTCTTTGGATATTGTTTTATTCTTTTACTTTCATTTCTAAGTTTAATGCTTTAGCATACCCTCACTTATGAAACAAACAAAATAAAAAAAAATAAGTAAAATCAAAGACTATTTTAACAACCCATGTGTTTTTAATAAATCTGTAATGATGAGGCATGTCCTTCTTTTCAACATGTCATATGATTTGTATTGTAATTGGTAATACAACCATTGTATAAGAAGCTTAAAATAAAACATAAAACAAGCCACCAGTAACCAAAGGTTAATAAGAGAATTAATAATTGAACAAATTAAAGAATATATATGAATTAAGGAGAAATTTTAAGAAATTACATTAATCCAAAGACAAGTTTCAAATAATGTCATTCTCAGAAACGTGGAAACAATGAAGAGTGACTTCTGTGCACTAATAAATACAACAAATGCTCCCAGTCCTGCCACAAAAAAAACCCAAAGGTGCAAATAGGGACTGCATTGCATGACAGCTCACCACAATGAATAGATACATACATATTAGCACTGGAAAAAATACTTTGCTTTAAATATTAAAGCATCTTCCAACGACAAGCATACTTGCCAGAGTTCACAAAAATGAATGGAAACCACATGATAACTGTGAGGGAAGAGGGGGCTGTCAGCAGCAGTGGGATGAGCCCTGCCACTGATGGCTACTCACCTGGCATCTGGTAAGAGTAGGGTGTTTGGCCTGGCTGTGGGGTGGAAAACCCTGGGCTGTAACTGAGGCACCCGCTCTGCAATGGTGATTGGGTCTGTGAGAGCCCACTTTCCGTCTTGATGCCTGGCAACATTACACCCAAATCTGTATAAGAAATTAATTTTCAACTGATTCTTTAAAATATTTTCTTGCATTTGGGAAAATAAAATTAAAAAGAAAGCAGAGAAAACGTTCAAGGCATCACTGCTCTTAGTTCCACGTAAGGTGAGGTAATAAGAAAGAGGTCAAATACCGTAAGTGGGTAAGCTGTAGGGTTGTCCTGTCTGGGAGTAGGCTGTATAGACCGCTGGTTGCTGCATTCCTGAATACTGGGTTTGTCCGGCATAGGCAGACATTGTTTGAGCTGCTGGTGTAGAAAGAATGTGTGGATAGGGCCTAAATATCAGGAAAAATAGCATTACTGTGGCAACAATTACTTTGTATGTTGATTCAAGCAATAAAATAAAGAAAAAAGGTCTAAAGATGTCCAAAGGCAGTTCATTATTCTGCCAACTGTTCCTCTTCTGGGATTTAGTCCATCCCCCACTGAAGTAAGTTGAAAACCACTTCAGCTCATATTCCCCAGGGCATGGTGAAAATTTTGTGCTGTTTTATCACTGTAATTTAATTCTCAAGATACTGTGTCCAGCTCTAGGTGGACTGTGCCACTGCATTATGGCTTGATACGAATTTGACCCCTTTCAGCCAAGATCAGCACACTTAAATCAGAAAAGCCCCCATGGTTTTTTTTGAGTGAAGAGAAACTTGGACTAGAAGAATAAAGGAAATACAGGGGTGAACATTAAACCTCCCACATTATGTCCTCTGTGTACAGTTCTGCTTCAACAGACATCTAGGCCTCTGGCTTCAACAAGAGATGGATCATACCCATTGAGAGAAGCATGAAAAATATTCACAGTAATACTTTGGTAACCAGACAGGCTTTAAACATTTGGAAAATATGGGCTAGGGAAATAGAATGGAAACAAAAATTCTCTTTTATTTATTAATACTGGGGTTTTATAGAGAGATTGAATAAAATCAAGTTTTAATTTTTTTTAATTTTTTTTTTGCTCTCCAGAGTAGCAAAAACATACAGGGAAACATTTTTCTTGGATTGTTTTGCAAGTCAAATAAGACTTTATGGAGCAAGAGTTGAATAAACACACTCTGCAGAATTACGCTAGCTGAAACTTGGCCACTAAAAGCCAGGACTAAATTTCAGATTCTTTTTAATTATTTTTTTTTTTTCTCACTCTAATTAGTTCAGTACAGTTGGCAGCAGTTGCTATCAGAAAAGAATTGTTCATTAATTTAGATGCCAATAAATTATAACAGTAGATTAAAAATTCTATTAAACCCTGCAATGTATTTGGCCAAAAGTATCTGACGTGGTTTGCCAAAACATGTTTTAATGAGGGAATGAAGGCTGTTCTTAGTTTAGGCACCTACTTTCTAAATCAATAAATACTGGCTACCATGATATGAATGCAAATTTGCTAAAGAAACCTGAAAAAGCCTAATCAGCTCCAATTTCAAAGTTTTCTCTTTATCAGAATCACACAGGTAGCTGTATCAAATACATGGAGACAAAGAGATGCCGTGCTGGAATCTAGCACTCTACTGCACAGCACTGATCACAGAACAAGCAAACTACAAGGCTGCCAACTGCAGCATTTTCAGGTAACACCTTCAGTGCATTTTCCTAAAGTTCCCATTCCTGGCTTCATGTGATTGCCAAAAAAAAAAAAAAGAAAAAAATCAAAGCTAATCCAATTTATTTGATTTTTAAACCTTATGATATTGGAGAAGGAAAGGGTGGTTCATGACTGTGGAATGTTTGGAAGCATTTGGCAACACTGGCACTGGGAGGGTCTGTGGCAGGGTTACTCCTCGGTACACATCTTGCACATGCAATCGTGGTTTCTAAATATAAACTGTCTTCTTCAAAACATGTCTCTATACATTGCTAGCACTATTAAGATTCTGATGTCTGAGAACGTAATAGTTTGAGCTTTTCCTTTTGTTGCATGCAGATATTTAAGGGTACTTCTTGTGTGGCAACACTGCATAAAGCAGGCTTTAACTGCAGCCACAAGAGAAAAACAAGTTGGAGCGAGTTATGATGGAGTCAGTACTGAGGCTTAAGTATTCTCCTTTCTCCCTGTTCTGATGATGAACGCTTGTTTGCAACAAACCACAGAACTACCTACAGCCAAGGTCAATTCCCTGTAAAAGACTAGAAGAGGTGCAGACACTAACTTGGAGGGATATATCTGTGGAGAGTACTGGTGTGCTGATCTTGGGCTGTAGCCACTACTTGTTATTACTGCAAAAGAAAAAAAACAAGAACACAGCAGTTAGAAACATCATGAGACCAAATACAGTCAAACAGCCTGAATACTAATGCAACAACATTAACAGAGAAGCTTATTGAAATAGACAGTTTTTCAGCACAGTAGATGTCAACTGCACTGCAACATCTTAATACAAATTTTTTTTAAAAAAAATCATCCCAAATCATAAGCTGTGTATCAACATCCCAAATCATTAATTGTTTAACAACAAAAAAAATGAAAAAAACCCCTCTCAAACCATTAATTGTCTATCCACACACCACACATTCTCCAAATTTGCAACAATCTGGTGATCTAACACATGGTATTGCACAGAGTTGGAATAGCATACACATACTTTTAAAGTCTCACATTAGCAAGTTTAATTTTAGCACTGCATAGGAAAAAAATATCTTTTATATGGGTGTGGTTAATTGTTGTCAGGTGATACTGGATTGAGTACTAGAAAACCAATAAAATTCCATTTCAACAGGACAATTAGAACATATCCCCTAACAACAGTACTTTTACTTCCAAAGGGAGCATAAACAGTCCTGTCCAGTAGCCATCAAAATTGTGTATGTCTGTGTTATTCACAGCTGCACTCTTCCAAGAAAGCTAACTGAACAATAGTCACATCCCATTAAAATTTCATTCAGAAGCGGTGCTCACACTGGATTAATTCCAAGTGTTTGGAAGTTTCTCTTTCCTTTAGCCATCTGTCTCGACTAAGACAGATGTATTCCAAATATATATACTCCCAAGTGCTGAACCAACCCCTCCAGAGCAAATCCATACTGGGCAAACATACACAGTGTCTTTATTAGGCCATCTGCTGTTCATTCACTTTTCAAAAGATTAAAGTAGTACACAACGAAGCACTGGAATTTCTTTAGTCTAATCAATCATAGTTGTACTTCAAAGTGTACCCTCTTCCTGAGTTCCTCTTAATGGTAGTAGAAATGAACTTTCAGAATTATAGAAGTGACAAAGAGGTTTAGGTTCCTAACTATTTTATGAAACATGATTTATTTCTACATCCATGCCTAATTAACATCTCTGAGATCTATTGCTTTGAACATATGCAGAGCTTCATAATTTTTAAAGGTAGTTTAAATGCATTTAGAACATGCAAAACTTAAAAGGAAAATACAGTAGAAGAAAAGGCAATCAGCTTCTTTTTCAAATGTGCAGTTGGGTATGCTTTGAAAATTAAGAAGAATTAGGTAATAATTTTTTGGAACATGTGCCACCAGATTTCATAAAAGAGTTTCTGAGTGAAAAAATATAAAGAGGTTGCCTGTAGTGAAAATCTGCTCGACTTAATTCTGTGTGGATGTTGTTCTTTTTCTGAGAATGCCTTCCCATGGTTGAAACTCAATCTGCAGAGTGATCTACTAAATGTTCACACAGCTATTCCCATTCAGAGGTAAACGAACCTATAGCTGTATATATCAACATAAGCTGTCCATAGAACTCCAAAGGATGCTCTTAGTTATTTAAGGCTTGAAGAGTAATTAGTCTTCTCTGTTTTATCCCCATGACCTTTCTAAACACAAGCATTAGCTAACAGAGTGACCTTGGTGATTCTCAGGGCAAGGAACTGTCAGGATCCATTATCAGCTTATCGCATCTTTCCTGCCTGTACTGCTCCACTTTTTGTCTGATCATTTGCTGGATGACAGCTCCCTTGATTAATCGGTTTGACTAAAGCACGTTTACCATACCACTACACCTGATGTAAACTACAGAAAATGAATGACTGTTCATTTAAATCACTCAAGCTACTAAAAACTAATGTTTTTCAGAAAAAAAAACTAACAAAAAAACCTGTCCTGACTGGTTTTGAATTCTTTCTGCACATACCTTAATTTCTAAATTCAGACAGGAAAATGAAATACTTTTAGGATGTGTCTGGTTTTAAATTTCCTCTTTTCACCTCCCCCTTTTTATCCCCATCTTCCCTGATGATGCTACCAGTTGTAGTGAAAAGAAAGAAAAATAGGCAAGTGCCCCCAAAGCAAATTGTGTACCTTTCAAACTAAGAAGTCTGTTCCTCCTTTCACTCTTTCTGTGGTAGCTCATCCCATCAATTCATGCACTACATTTTAGACTCGGAGATGTTACTGAGTGTAACACCTGCTCTAAAGAACATTATGACTAAGTAGCACCTGTGGACTATGCTTCTCATAGATCACATTGGTGTTTCTAAGGATTGTGAAACAACTTTCACTGCTTGATAGGCTCCTGACCCTACTTCTGAGGAATGCTGGCAATGGAGAGGATGATGGAGGCAGGTGGCTATGATTTTTATAACTCTACTATTTTATGCAGCTGTTGATACAAATGGGGTTAAACACTGGTTTATATTGCTTGTGTTAAAAATAAAACTCCCTTTCTAAAAACAATCAAATTCTTTTAAGAAATCACTACCCAAATTTACCAGAGAAATGTTCTTCAAGGCAAGTATAAGATCCTCAAATGTTGAATCTCACTGCAGTGCGGAGGGTATATTTGAGTTCTCACTAATTTTCATGACAGAGGGGACAAGACCTGACAGCCAGCTCTTACCAGTTACCCTGTTAGCTTAACTGACCAAGGTGGCTGTGGAGAACTTAAATGGCCAAAACCTGTTCTGATAGAATGTGGTGGGTTCAGTATATTAACACAGAGTGGAATTTGTTGTTTAATTATGGTTCTGTAGAATTCTAAGCAGAGAGGTTAGCTTAAAAATACCTTATTTAAGAAACAAAGCACAATGTCTACACACAAGGGGACCAAACACAGGTTGTACAGCAATGGTGTTTCAGAAGTTTGCCTTTATAACCTCCAAAAATTGTTTTCTATATAATTTTTGCCTGTTATAAATACTAAATAGAAAATCATGATGAGAACTTTACCTGTTCTTCTCTATGCTCCATTAAAATGACAGTTCTCAAAGTAATCCGGTATTTTAAGCAATATAAACACAAGAATACATGCATTCACAGTGCAGCAGCTGCAGCAAATTCTCACAGTATGAAAATGCTCATTTAAAGGCTATTCTGCAGCCCTTTGCATCCTGTGAATAGCCACCCCAATGAGATTCTGCTGCAGGAGCACAAAGACTCAAATCAAGTATACTGCTTTTAATTATCAACCATCATTCTTTGAAGAAAAAGGAGGAAAAGGGGTGCACAATGTGACTTTCCAACTGGCTAACCCTTGCTAAGAGGCAAAGTTTCTCCCCAGGGCAGCTCTGCAGAACAGAGGAACGGGAGCCCTGAGGGTGAGTGGGACCCTGCCCAACAGGCTGGGCAGTCACTGCAGCAACTGCCATTCTAAATTCATCAGATCTAAGTGCTTAATTTTTCAACTTTCCAATCAATACTTGGGGTTCACCACAGTTACCTGTGAAGCCTAATCTGTCTCTCCTGCAGTACACCTCCTGCAGTCCATTTGACCATCATGTTCTGTGTTATGGGAGGTCATTAAGGACAGTTGGAGTTGGCTACTTTACACCCTAGAGGGTTTGTTCAGCCTTCTGCTCAGCTTCGGGACATGTCACAGGTTTTGATTGACCTTGGAGCATGGAAATCAATTTAAATGGGTAGAATATTTGCAAGAGAGGAATGCATGGCAGACTCTTAACCTCTCAGCACAAGGATTTCTCTTTTCACCTATGCCTTATTTCATTAATTATTTATCAATATACCATCCTTCCCTACTCAACAAATGACCTTTGCTTGTGTAAGACAGAGTAGGTGATATCCCTGCTAGTGGCCTGTATGTCTAGGGATCCTCAAGAAATCAGCTCACAGGCGCAGTAACACATGCATGTGACTGATTATTAGGAAAAAATAACTTCAGTGCCAACTGCAGCTGGTTTGTCTGAAACGACATCTTTCTACCAGTCAGCATTTATTGGCTTTGCCAAGACATTAAACTTCCCAAATAATAAGTTAGGTTAAAAAGTCAGAGAAATAAATTGTGTGTGTGTATGTGTTTACTGTTGTTTAGCACTTCTGCCAAAGACCGAACCAATCAAACTGTCCAGTTTGCAAGAACCACTAAAAGGCAAGTGTGAGAATAATGGATTTATTCTTCATGAAAGGCTCCATACATTATTAAGGCTCAGCATCTCACTGACTGTGAAGGCTACACATCACCCAGACAAACAAGACTATTCATTTCCCACACTGACCATATTCAATAGTTGAGTTTATGGCCTAAATTGAGCCTCAAGCTTGTACTTCTTTTGAGTACGTAAACAGCTAATAGGAGAAAATGCCTGTGTAATTCTTGCCTTTTTTTCTTGGAGGCACCAACTGTTTCCAAATCTCTGAAGTATAGAGACCTCAACACTTAGAATCACAGAATCATAGAATGGTAAGGTTGGAAGGAACCTCAAGGATCATCTAGTTCCAACCCCCTGACATAGGCAGGGACACCTCCCACTAGAACAGGTCTCTCAAGGCCTCATCCAACCTGGCTTTGAACACCTCCAGGGCGGGAGCAGCCACAACCTCCCTGGGCAACCTGTGCCAGTGCCTCACCACCCTCACTGGAAAGAACTTCCTCCTAACATCCAGTCTAAATCTCCCCTCTGCCAGTTTAAACCCATAAACTCCCTCTTTTGAAGTCAGTAGAAGATAATGGGTGAGTGGAACCTGGGGATATTAAACTGTTACTTAGCTATCTAAACCTGAACTGGAAGCTGCAGTTCTTGGCAGCCCTTCATGAAAATGCTGCCTTAGCCATGTTTTACACATGAAATCTAACTCAGATGTCTTAAATACATGGCAGAAGCCTACACAATTTAATCAACAATGACAAAATCATTGTGGGGGTTCTGGAGTCTCTGGAGATGCTCAAAACCTGCCTGAATGCGTTCCTGTGTGATCTGGTCTAGGTGATCCTGCTCTGCAGGGGCGTTAGACTGGATGATCATTTGAGGTCCTTTCCAGCCCCTGACATTCTCTGATTCTGTGATATGGTTGGACATTTTCTAATTTGCAATCATTACTAATAAAATTTCAGGACAGAGTAACAATGAAAAGAAATGTTGATTTTTAGCCAAGACTTTTTTTTTTTTTAAAGGAATTTCTTAGACTTTAAGTTGATAGAGTTCCTGTCAGTACAACGAGGACAACGTTTTATTTTTTCTCTAGTCAGAAATAACATACACTTTGTATCTCACAAAAGACCTTTTCTTCAGGCACTTAAGTTGGTAAAAATATTTTTCTGAAGAAGTATATAGGCAGTTATTCAGAGTATACAGGCATTTACTGATGCTTAAAAATGACAGTTCCAGACACATAAACTCAATTTTTAAAACACTTTCATTATAGAGAAAGACTTAGAAAATGTTTCAAATAGAGCTTGACTACCTACATCTGTCAAGGTAACAGCACTTTGTCTAGCAGCAGTTCCTGGCTTCTGTGATATTTCAGTCGGGCCATGGCCAAACTGTTGTTATTAAAGGCAAAATCTACTCTCTCCTTGTTAATATTATCATTAGCAGGACTCAGCTTAATGATTAGAAGGCAGATTACCTGTACTTTTCCAGAGTTCAACACTTCTTAATAATTTATGAGAAGCTACTTTAAAATTGCTGTTTGTTGATTTTTTGAAATTTTTTTTTTTTTAAAGAAAGTAACTGCAACTTACAATTATTTAAAATAAAATATAGACTTTATTTTCACATGGGAATCTGTATGGCAAAGCTTATGGCAATCCGGTTAGAGTTTAAATTAGCACACTGCTAACAGGAGTGATTAGCACTGAAATGCATCCCTTAATACTTTTAAATTTCAACAATGGGAATGGCTGTAACAAATACAGACTTTTCTTTTTTTACTCCCTAAGATAGCACAGAACTAGCACTGAAAAAAATCTACAGTACAATTATAACATTATTCTTCTAATATTTTTGCATACAGTTATCATCTTAGGCATCACAAAAACTTATTTAAAATCGTAAGTCATGAAAATTGGAGATTTTGGTTGACAAAATGAAAAAGCTATCACTATGATTAGGTATTAAAATGTTACTATATTGCAGCTTTCTTAAGATTGCTTCCATGCAATAAGATGTTCATTAGTGAAGGTTATTACAGGCTATATTAAAGTGCATCTAACAATACATGATCTTATTATGGCTTTACCTGACCCAGTAAAAGTGTCAAGTGATCCATCTCCAGTTGTTGTTGCTGTTTCACTGCTATTCAGGGGTTCTGTTTTTACTGCAAGAAGAGACACTACATAGAAGAATAAGTAGACATGAGATTTTGCTTCTAAATTTATAGTGGAGTCCTCACAGAAGTCTCACTAGCGGCAGTCCAAGCTATAACAAGCATGCAGCACAACAGCTTCGACCTTCACTCTACCACTGTTCTGAAACAGTCTACACTTGCTCTGCTTGGAATGGTCATGCATCTACATAGCTTTTTATCTGTGCATTTGTCTATCTATTGTTTTTAGCCATTGGAATATCATGGGGAGGGAGGGGGTGGTTTCAACCTAAATCTAATTGATTCTAACAATTCCCTGAGAGTAGTAGAGAGGAAGGAAACATTAGCTGTCAAGGGATGTAGCACGTAACAAAAATAGTTTTGTCTGACAAGTGAAACAATAATAATATGGTTTCATGCTCATATAGAAGCAAATTACTTTCACAGTGCCTGCATTCAGCCTTTCTCCTTTTACAGAGTCTGTGGGGGGCTTTTTAGCTAGGTCACCAGCAAGCAATTTCCCACAAATGAAGAGAGAAGTTTAAAAGAAGAAAAAGTAAAATAACGAAAAGTAGGATAAAAATTACAGCCATGACAAGTCAGCTTCTGACTCAGGTTAGAAAACTTTTGGGCCCACTCTGAACTCAAATCCTTTCTCACAGACCAACATACACTCTTACCATCCAAGCTATGACTGAAAGCACCAGAGAGGCAATGCTGATTTTACAGCTTAATACGTTATCTGGCATGGACTTTCGTGATGGACTTTGGAAACCACTTTTTAAGTGATGTGGTAAGAGAGAGCAGCGCAGAATACAATGCAGCTTTTATTAGATGTTTGACCAGCAGATGTGGAAACCTCCACCATATTAACACAACAGCTTTGTGAAGGTCAGTTAGATATATGTGTGACCACATCACATATGTATCAGCAACTTGCTTACAGATGCCACAAGATAGTTCACTGCCTGGAGGCACAGAGCAAAGTGACAACGAGAACTTGCCCAGGCCACTGTTGCAATCATATGCTTGATATTGAAATTCCCAGGAAACAGCCTGGGATTTTGGAGAAGTCATTACTGTTACAGTCAGGCTAGCAGAGCCCTGCCAGTAAGGCTAAAGTATGCCAGGCACAGGCATTTCCTGCCAGCTAGTTACCTGAGCCTCTCAAAGACATCAGCTAAGCTGACCAAAGCTCTTGTCTGTCAACATCATTGCATCCACAGCTGACTTCATTGGCAATAGTAAGAGAAGAGGAGGAATTTCATGTTCTGAACTGGCAGTGTATTTACAAACCATGGCTCATATTTAAGCCACCTAATATCCCTTTATGTTCAGTTAAGAAAGAGATGTACTTCCAAAGGGTAATTCAGTCCAAATGCAGTCTGGGCTGCCCTCAAGTTCACCATCTCACTTACGGTGTGTAGAGGAAAAAGAGGCAGACAAGCTAAATAAATACTTGGCTTTCTCAATGGGGAAAATGTACAGAACAACACCTACAGAACATTTTTGCAATCCTTCCCTGTGTCTGTGAGGAGCTCATTGGGAAATACGCAGCCACCGATACAGCCACTCGTGACAGGCCCTGGAGGAGTTACATTCCTATAATATCACACACAACTTCCACTCACATTGCTTAGGGGAATTTTACTGTGCTAAGTCATATGGGATGCTGCAGAAGTTTATATCTGCACAAGTGACCTACACTTGCACAAGTGACCACCACTTGAACAAGTGATCAGCACTAAATTCAAAGGGAAGCCTCTTGAGATCATTTGAAAAATCAGAAGGTATTTGTCTCTGTGTCGGGGAGTCTTGCAGCACTGCAGGTGCTCCAGTGCTGATCAAACCAAGCAGCACCTACTTACACGAGTTGCACATTTGTATCTTTCAGTTTACTGTGCAAGATTAAAAAAAAATATTTAAAATGTGTGCCTTTTAAACATAAAATTCTATTCATTAGCATTTCTCTTTAATAAAACTGCTGCACTCATATATTGTTTCTGAACGTAGCAGGATACTAACTCAATTTTAAATCATCAGGGAAAAATTATAGCCACTTTTTTTTTTTTTCCCCCAAGCTGCTGTTCACTTTGTCATTTTCTGGTTATTATCTTCACATTAAAAATAAAAATAAAAAATTAAATTACACAAAATGAACAAAATCATTCAGAAGAGTAATCAGTCATTCTCATTTCTCTTTTTAGATGAGAAAGATGTGAATTTATTTTCATCGTATCAATAAAATATATATCAAGAAAAAGGTCGGGGTCATTTGTCACAAAATAATTGCCTCCATGGAACTTCAGGCCTCTCAGTCATTTAGAACATATATTGTTGCCTGAAGCATGCAAAGTAACTACATTAATTTGTCTTCTGATTACAATTACTGAAGGAGGAGAATGAAAAATCAAACTAAGTTGGAAAGATCTCTATTGCTCCCTCCCAAGATCTTGGGTCATATTTTACTTTACAAGAAGCAAGTCTCTTTTCTCTGCAGAGTGTGGACATTCACCTACATGTATTTTAAACAAAAAAAAAATCTACTTTTCAATACTTTCATCTCTTTCTGTTCAGAAAAATATTCCAGTATCATTTACACCAAGTTACAAATCTATTCTCAATACTGCATCCAGAAAGACACTCCAGTATGTGCCTAACTCTTTTATTCCACACAAAAAACCTGCAGCAATGAATTGAAATGTTTACTTTAGAGTTGTGTCTAGTTCTGGTTAATGCCAGCTACAGTGCACCTCCATCAGCACTGACAGTCATCATCTTTTCTCTCCCTGTCAAGCAGGAAAATGATCTAAACCAAAAGTAACTCTCCTATGTAATTATCTTTGAAGAAAAACATCATATTGGCACTGAGTTTTGTTGAAAAATACTTGTAGAAAGTATTTTTATATGTGCTGGATTTTAAAAAGTTATTTGCTACGTTCAGATTTTATCACAGTAAAGAATTCATCAAGGTCCTCAGTGTAGCTATGGACAGGTTTTTTTAAAGTGTTTTTATCCTGCATGTCATTAAACCTAGAAAGGAAAAAAAAAAGCACGAAGCTAAATAATAAACAAAACAAACCAAGTATTCTAACAGCAGATCAAACCCACAGGAACATTCAAAGCTGAAATCAAACTAAAATCTGACACCAATTAAAAAGATAAAATCATCCCTATTTTTCCCACACATAACATAAAACACAGTTCTGATACTGCCATGGCAACTGCTCCAGACATAATGCAATGAGTTTGAACTGGCATTTTGGATAAATACTTTAGAGAGCATACATTTAATACTGTATTTTTAACATGTGGGTTCATTTTACTTTGTTTTAAAACATACTGATAGAGAAATAAATGAAATGAAAAGTAATCCCAAGTTGGAAATCACATTTGATCGTTGTTAACAGTGAGGACTACTAACAGAGTAGTTACTATCATCATTAGCAGCTGGGGCACACAGTAATACAAGAATGGACAGAAGTTGGGATTATTCTGTCCTAGAAAGAGAAGGCTGAGGTAAGAGGTAATTTCTGCCTGAAGCTATCTAACTCTAAGGTGCAAACATGAGAAAAAACAAAGGCACCTTCTTCTCAAAAGGTGCCCAGTGGAACTACATAAGGCAACAGACACAAGCTGCAGCAAGGCAATTATATTATATGTAAGAGGAAAATTCTTTGCTGTGAGAGTATTCAGGCTCTGGGACAGGCTGTGACATCTTCACTTTGGAGACAGATATTCAACTTTAAACTACATACTGACTTGTGCAATGTGATATAATAGCAAAGCTGGCCATGGTCTAGGCAGAGATTGGCCCAGCAGACCTCCAGGGATCCTGTACAAACGGAATTACTCTTAAGACAAACTGAGAATAAAGCTCCCAACAGGCAACAACTTCTACAGAATGAATTCTTTACTTAATGAAAGGACTTAGCAGACCAACATGACTACTATTGTGCCAGCCTCTTTTTTTATCCTAAGGAAACTTTCTTTGTAAAGGACTGAAAATGAACACAGAGTTTTAGGGCCAAGAGATGCTACTATCATGCATGAAGCAGACCAAGCAAGTGCAGTAACTCTTCGAGCAAGAGTCTGACTAAAAGCTCACACAAAACAATAAACCACACAGCTCATTATAGAATCAATTCTCCTCTTTCTTTTAGCAAGTCTGAAGGGTTTTCCTAGGAATATACTTAAATAGAAGCAAAGAAGCCCCTTTCTACTGCCCATGGAAAATCAGATTAAATGCAAGGACATTCACATTGTATTTTCTCACCACTGGCAATCAGTACCTAAATTATTAACTTCCACATTTTTTGAACCTGCCTAACAGTTAACTGAAGTGACAGGTTATGTTAGTTCAGATCTTCCTTAAATTTAATTTTTTGTAACTAAGATAGAGCATTCATATGGGATCATTTATTCTACTGGAAATTACCTTCTGTGCTCAAGTCTTAATTTTTTGAGTGAGTACATTCTCTCTGGTTATGTGGCTTACAAATGGCAATTCACTCCTGAAGGTTATTTTTAAAAGGAGTTTTGATATCTTCCCAAAATTAAAGTCAACTTGTACAGCTTAAGCACCTACATAATGCCTGCTAGAAAGTCGTGGTGATGCATGTTTACACCTATGATTAATCCCACATGTAGCAAATAGTGTCACATATATAATCATTATTAATCATTACAACTCATTAAAATTAATAATACATGAGAGGAAATCCATAAACAAAAACAACAGCTTGAAAAATTTGGCCAAATGTTTGTAAAGTGGCAAGTAAAACAGACAGAAGGCACACTAGACACAAGCTTTCATTAATAATGAAAGTAGTAGTAGAAGTAGTAACAATAGTATCAACCTTGATTTGTGCTCAGGTAATCATGCAATGTTGTACCTAAAAATAAAAGAAAAACAAATGGGCATTCTGTGGAAAATCCATTGGTCTGACTTCCAGCAATGCTAACTTCTGGCAGTTCTCAACAATGTTGATTACTATGGGGCTCTCCCAGTCTCTCAAAGCATGCAGGCAGCTAATCCAATTTTAAGTAGGTTAAATTCTCTTTGCTCATCAAATGATTTTCAAAGTATGGTAAGATAACTACTGCAACTTCTTACCAGTTTTCTGTCTGTGGGAAACACATCTGAGAAGGGGTGGGGAAAAAAGGAGTGAGGAAAAAAAACCACGAAAACATTCAAACCACACAACAAAAGAACAGAGGAAACCAAGAGAGTTGTTACACAGCAGTCACAGAGACACACCATCACACACATGCACTATACCAGGGTCTCTCATACTTGTTGCAGAAGAGGGAGTACTGCAACTCAGCAACCAGTCTGCAGTATTTAACACAGTCATGTTGTCTCCTGAGAACAGCAATGATATAATGGTTCATTCTTCCAGTGTCTGTTCAGTGTTTACTGAACAGTCATGAAGGCAAGTACATGTTTTTGCACTCTGAGCCAACTTGTTTTACTGCATTGTACCTTTTTTTTTTTTTAATGAGCATTATTTTAACTGGTTTATTTATGCAAGTATAACATAGAGTTATCTAGTTTAATATTGTTATTTAATGGTATGCTTGATTTTTTGCCTTCTCTTTATGCCAGAATAAGGATTCTATTAAAAAATATAAATCAGGTGTACATTAAAGTTCAGCCCTTTCTGCAGTCTTCTGTTACCTTCACAGGTAGATATACTTTTCATTGACATTTATAGATTAAAAAAGAAAAAAGAAAAAAGTAGGGGTAAGTGAATAAAATACTTTACATTGTAGCCAGAAAGAAAAAAACTAAAAAAAAAAAAGATTTCTTGATGTCAACTGTTAAACCAGAGAGCAACATACAAGCTCCAAGAAAGGAGGGCTGAAACTCTAACTTGACTTATATCTATGGTGTCACACTCATAGATACTAATGGGAACCAGGCTCCATCTCAGAATGGGGTACTCTGTCTTCCACTGCTCCAATTCAGCTATGGCAATACCTATCACATTAAAGTGGTGGAACATCTGTGTTGTAGCTGCATGGCAGTGCTATCCTTACAGCAATAGATACTGCAGTAATAACCAGTTACTTTTAAGGAAAATTAAAAATCTCCTTATGACAGACTCCCATTATCAGCCAAGAAATGGAATTGGTAGGTTCATCATGTTAAAAATATACTTAAGACAAATTTTGATGCACCTCTTTTGAAAGAGATTTTAAATTAACCTGTGTGTGCAGCTTAGGTTATAAGAGTAAATTATTCCACAGCAATGAGCTATGATGCAGAAAATGCAATCTACTTTGAGTTACTAACAGGTATACCTAAACCTTTAACACTGTTCAAATCACCATGATTTTCCTTGTTTCACTTTTGCTTAGTTCTGCCTCTGACTTCGATTGATGCAATCTAGAGAAGTGCCACTGAGGTTAGTAGATTTACACTTGTACAACTGCCATTGTTTTCATAAACAGGTTTATGCTCATTTTGATGTTAAAAAACACATATGAATGAAAATTAGCCAACGCTCTGTATGTGTCAGCAGTGTCTTATACTTACCTCCTGTTCCATTTGTTGTAACTGATGTGCTACTGAGATTAGTTTTCTCCAGTTTGGAACTACCAGGCCCATCACTGCTTCCAACAAGATTATGAGGACTGGCTAGATCTTGCATTTCCATAGACCTGGTAAAGAAGAATGTAAGAGTATTTAAATGCATTGTGATACTATCTGTAATCATCTGGCCTGGGTTTGTTTTGGTTTGGGCCTTTTTCTGGTGGGTTTTTGTTTGGTTGTTATTTGCGGTGTAGTCAGATTAACAAATCATTATGGGTTCCCTTAGGGTTTGCTTTTTACCAAACCTAGAAAATCATAGAATCATAGAATGGTTAAGGTTGGAAGGGACCTCAAGGATCATCTAGTTCCATGCCCCTGCCATAGGCAGGGACACCTCCCACTAGTACAGCTCACTCAAGGCCCCATCCAACCTGGCCTTGAACACCTCCAGGGAGGGAGCAGCCACAACCTCCCTGGGCAACCTGTGCCAGTGTCTCACCACCCTCACTGCAAAGAACTTCCTCCTAACATCCAGTCTAAATCTCCCCTCTGCCAGTTCAAACCCATTGCCCCTTATCCTGTCATTGCAAGACCTTGTCAATAGTTCCTCCCCAGCCTTCCTGTAGGTCCCCTTCAGATACTGGAAGGTTACTCTAAGGTCTCCTGGAAGCCTTCTCTTCTCAGGCTGCAGAGCCCCAACTCTCTCAGCCTGTCCTCACAGGAGAGCTGCTCCAGTCCTCTGATCATCTAGCTAGTAGCTAATACTTTGATGTGACCAGCATAAATGCTATTAAAAACCCAAAACAAACCACAAAAACCCACAATTCCTTTTAGGTATTATGGAAGCAAATAAGATGCTCAAAGAGCTTGTGAAAGATTTACATTGGGGAGGGACAAATGAATGAATGCATCTAGATAGGTATTTCATAGAATAAAACAGAAACAGAGTGAAAAGACAGTCATAACAAAAAAAAAGTCAGAACAGGAACTTCCACCTCTAATTATTTGTGTTCTGATCACTGGCTTTCACTGAATCCACACTAGCACCTCTGCTACAAAGACAAGCTGAGGGAGCTGAGGTTGTTCAGCCTGGAGGCTCTGAGGAGACCTAATAGCAGCCTTTCAGTACCTGACGGGGGCCTACAAGAAGGATGGAAAGAGACTGTTTACAAAGGCCTGTGGTGATAGGGCAAGGGGCAGTGGCTTCAAACTAGAGAGAAGCAGATTTAGATGGGATGTGAGGAAGAGGTTCTTTACTATGAGGGTGTTGAAACACTGGCATGGGTTGCCCAGGGCGGTGGTTAGGGCTCCATCCCTGGAGATACACAAAGTGAGGCTCAATAGGACTTTCAGCAACCTGGTCTAGCTGAGGATGCCCCTGCCAAATGCAGGGGTGATTGGACTAGATGACCTTTGGAGGTCACTTCCAACCCAGACCATTCTATGATTCTACAATTGTAAATCCTAGGAACAGACCACAAAGGTACATGAGTACAACTTTCACATACAACTGGAAGATTCTTCGTTCTTACAAATGCATATATTCTTACTAGGTTACTCGAGGTTTTGTTGTTTGTTTGTTTGTTTTTCTTCTAAGTAACTTCTAGGAAACTTGCAAAATTTCAAGTGGATGTAAATAATGATGGATTTCAGCATCACAGTTATATTGAAGGACCGTGGCTGGCTTTCATTCAGTAATAACAGACCTGCCTTCCTCAGACAAAGCAGACAAGGGGCATTTCTTTTTAGACCAGTAATTGCAAGCCAATTTGCAGTGTGTGCTTGCTTATTCCTTGTTTCATTTATAAATTAATTACACAGATTTTTTCCCTGAAGAAACATTTTTGCTGTTTAAAAGCAGAGTTGCCAGTCCATCTGCAACAGGAGAACCATTTACCATATGCATAATACAAAAGCCTTACAGAGCTGTAAAAGCCCAGTTGCACTGCAGAAGACTGAAATGGCATGGAAATTGATGAACAGTTGGGAGAGTTCAGTAAGAATAACTCCTTCTCTATATACATATTCTGACCAGGAAGATCATTAAGGAAACACCTAGCACCTCAAGTATTTATTGCAAGCTTCACTTAGAAACTGCCTATCTTCTATGCTTCACACATCCTCCTCTGGAGGAAAAAAGAAATTAGACAAAACAAAACAAAACAAAGAAACAAGCAAAAAAACCCCACAAAAAAACCCCAAAACCCAAACCAAAACAAACCCCCCGCCCAAAAAAACACAACAAAAAACCAAAACCATACCCCAACACCACCAAAACACACAAAAAACTGCACAACAACAAAAAAAACCCAAACAAAACAAAACCAACCAAACAAATCCACTCAAACAAACAAAAAACTCCAAACCAAATGAAACAAAACAACCCCCCCAAAAAATCCACAATCTTCAAGGTAAGAAACCCAGAATGAAAACATCTCTCATTTTGTGCTCATTTTGTGCTCCTAATTCTGTTGGTTTCTTGAACACTTTAGATTGCCTCTCATTGTCTTCATTTAACCCATGACACAGGTTCAGAGCTTCAGTATGTTGCAGGAAAAGTAGGAAATACTAAATATCAACTGGGGAAATGGACCAAAGTCTTAGCCAAAGACAAATGAAGCAAAGTATCTCATATATCCCTATAAACATTCAAATCAAACCTCAGATGCACCAACACTCCACTGCTCGAGTAGCCTCCCCAGCAGCAGTCTAGATGAGCAGTGGAAAGTTGGTAAAGCAGGAGACCATGCATCAGCCAATATGAATTTTATAGTCATATTCAAGGAAATGCACAGGCATAAACTGAGATTTGAACTGCCTTGACCTGGATTTCTTCTTCATCTAATTGTATATACATTTCTACACATCTGTTGGCAGTGCATTATAGTTATTGTCCACTGGAAATGCGATCAGTGTTAGGTGAAATAAAATGCCTTCAAGTAGCTCACTGGCCCATCCGTTTTTGTTTGGTAGTTTCTGCACAAGAATAACAGCCAAAGGTTAAGAAAAAGTCAGTGAGTTTCCATCTTTCATGTATTTAAGGGAGCAGGAGAATGCTAAACAAAATAAACAATGTGTGTTTCCTTCTACATACAACTTAATACTCCCCACATGTTTACCTTAGCAGTTTAAGTGTCATGATTTCCTGTTCAAGTACGATCAGCTCACAGATACCTAATGAGCACTTCTAGTTTAGGAAGTTCACATGTGCCTTTTTCCTTATTTAGCATGAAAACTACAATAATTTATTTTTCAGCAGGCCTATATCACGGCCCTGGATGCAATGCAACTATTTCATAAACAAAACAGTTAATTTACCTAAGTGCATTTAAGAAGTATCCATCTGAAGTGCTTTTCACACTGAGTCAGTTTCTTTTTAATTGAATCAGATTTTCCCCATCAGAAAATAAAGCCAACTGATTTTCATTTACTTGGCAAAAAAATATAAACAATCAAATTTCTTAAAGGGAACATTTTGTTCCATGCCAGTAGGAAATGTTTCTGCCTGGTACTGTTTTCTATAGCAAATGGCATCCCAGTTCACAGACTAGGCAAGTTAATTAACTATTACTATTTTTAAGGTAGCGCATTTACGAATAGGTCTTTTCTCTGCATGAGTAAAAGGCATCCTGCACTTACTGCTAGTATATTAAGGATAAAGAGGATATCCAAACCAATAAAAAAAATCACAGAACCATGTGTATACATTATACTTATCCTGGGTGCTCTATTCTGTTTGAACAAGTAAGGGGATTATTTTAATATATCCCTGTGTGATTTATTTATCGAAGTGCATGTTACCTTCTGTGTAACAGATGTCATTCACTTCACCTTTCTGGATGCATTTAGCTTACTTTTAGTCTAAAAAAAATATTGGGAAGATGTAACAGACCTACTAAAATCTTAACAGTTCCAGTGAATGAAGGATTCAGGAAAAATGCTTAATAAAATGGATGAAATAATTCCAACATCTTGAATCCATTTTGTCAAACTAAATGTTTATCAGAGTCCTGCTTTCACTGACTTAATCAGAAGCAGGTTCAGGTTCAGTGTGTGTTTTCCTGCACTAAAAAAAGTAAAGGGTGATCTCCAAAGGGCCAATTAATACTTCTACCTTTATGCAGTTATTTATTAAAGACAGTGTTCTAGTAAATTCACTATGCTTCGGTTTAGACAGAATAAAAGTCAATTGTTAGAGCTGCTTTTAAAACTACATTGTACAACTTTATTTTGTTTTGTTTCTCTGCTAGGCACATAACTGTTCGAGCTTTAGTTTTCTCCCCTCTTCCATTGTCTCAAACTAGTTTTTGGAGCTATTAAATGAAATATTAAATTGTATCAAAAGATACATTTTGAGAGGAGATGTATTATTTGGTTAAGAAGATGTTATAATTTTCTCTTGATGGTTTATTTGGAGAACATCAGTGCCTTCCAAGCTCCTGAAAACTGGCAAGATGGAATTGTCTTTCTTTCTCTTTTGGCTAGGCTTTAAGTCTTTGAAAAATTGGTATTTGCACATGCTTAGTGAATTATTTTATAGGCTTACTGGAAAAGTCTCTAAACCATCTCATTTCATAGCACAGTCTACCAGAACACTGAGGACTTCACCTCCAACTTGGATGTGGACAATTCTACCAAACTGAAAAGGTTCATAATCAAAAGATGGTTGTGTGCGATTCCTGGGCCTTCCACATGAGAACACACCTAATTCCCTGGCTTGAAGCAACATCTTTTCAAGGGTTAACTTATGTTCAGGAGTGGGTTAAGGAACAGCATCCAAACCCAGAAGTTCTTCCTGGCCCCCATCTTTACAGACAAAGACTTGTGATGAACTCCAGCCCTTTGAAGCGCACAGCCCAGCATCATAATCCAAACTTGTATAGGAAGTCTTAAGTACGGCCAATTACAATTGCTCAGTCTGACAGCTGCATCACTGTATTTCTGTATAGCTTCTGCTTGCTTTATTTTAGTGCACAAAGTTTGAGCCTTGCTTCTATGGTTGTGTTTTTTAAATTCATGGTTTCCTTTTTCTTTCATTTCAAGCACATATCCATCAGCAGAATTACAATCTATTTCCAGAAAATCTGAGTGGTTGTAACTCTGTTACCCACTTTAATTTCTAATTAAACTACTATAAAGATGGAATAAGAACTGAGTCATCCCACAACTCAAAACTCCATTGTTGAATTCTACAAGAAGATAATATGTAGGTAATTTTCTTCTTTAAAGAGAGAACTTATTTTAAATGTAAGCTCTTTGCTACATAATCTACTTTTACAGTATTTCAAACTCTTTTACTAACTCCATTCAAAGTATGAAATAATTTACAAGGATTTATAAAAGAACAAATAGTCTAATGTGAAAACAAAGTAGAATCATAGAATCACAGAATGGTAAGGTTGGAAGGGACCTCAAGGATCATTCAGTTCCAACCCCCTGCCATAGGCAGGGGCACCTCCCACTAGTACAGGTCGCTCAAGGCCTCATCCAACCTGGCTTTGAACACCTCCAGGGAGGGAGCAGCCACAACCTCCCTGGGCAACCTGTGCCAGTGCCTCCCCACCCTCACTGGAAAGAACTTCCTCCTAACATCCAGTCTAAATCTCCCCTCTGCCAGTTTAAACCCATTGCCTCTAGTCCTGTCATCGTAAGACCTCGTAAATAGTCCTAGTCTAAACCACTGCTCCTGTACATAATCTGAAGTTTAACAGATGGTCAAAATACCAGATCTTTCGGTACTACAGGCACAATCTTTCAAAACCTCCATCATGTGAATTCTGAGAGCTTGAGAGCTTGACAGAGTTAAAACCAAATGTTTGACACTAGGAAGATCTCCTTTCCACTCTCCTTGAGGCATAACTTCTTAACTTGTAACGGAATCTAATACGGTGCTAAGTAGCAGTAAAAAAATTCATGATCTGGAGATAAAACAAAGGATGCTTTTCAGAGATTTACTACTTTTTCAACAATCAAAAAAACAAGTGCTAAATTTTCTTCCAATCATTAGGAGATAGAAAGTGAATTTAGCATAATTTCCATTTCTCGTGGTTTTGTTAGTAGATATCAAAATTCACATTAAAAAAAGTAAGAGAGAGAATCAAAATTAATGCTACATTGGGATTCTAATAAATACACTTCTCTGTCAGTCTGCAATCAGTATCAGAGATGTCAAATGGAGGGAACCTTAGCGAAACAAAGAACTACAACATCGTATTTTTTCTGCTATGTTAAAAGCGCCACATTGGTAATGAGTAATTAACATATCACTATGTTCAGCTTTGTAGAACTGCAAGTGTACATTAATGACTTTAGTAGATTCCTTATGAACATGGATGATTTAATACAAGCTTGAATATCATCATGCTGCTTCCCATCCCTCAAATTAAATCTCTGTCTAGGGATTGCAATAACTACTTGTGGGAAGCGTCTTCCTAGTACAAAGTGACAATAATTAGAGAAAAACTCAAAACTGCCTTATTTTGTTTAATAGTCTTTTTGACCTCAACACTACTGCTTTTTTTTTTCTTTTCTTTTCTTTTTTTTTTTCCATAGGATGGGACTCCTCAGTTGATCTTTTGGGGCACAAAGTGGCACTAGTTCGAATTGTATCTCACAATCCTATCTCACAAACGCCTTTTGTCCTTCTCTTAGCTATTCAAGCTCTAATTCCATGAGTAAAAATCCCTCATGCAGACAGGAGCTGTCTGACAGGCAGCCACTGTCAATGCTTGGGACACACTTGGTGCATAGGGCTCAGCTGAGAACGTGGGCAAGCAGGTTCAGTGACAAAGAGCAGCATTGTACTGTGTCTCCTTATACCATTCACAGCCAGAGAAGGACATTTCTTTTAACAGCACTGCAGCTTCTTCCCCGGCCTCTGACCCATTCCTCCAGTCAAACTTTTCCAACTGCCCTCCCTTTTTGACCCTGTGCTGCCTTGGGATTCTCTGTGCTTCCTGACAACCAGGTGTCAGATACTTCTTGTCTTCACTAAATCTATGCTTCCCACTTTTCTCAATGCATGAGCGAAGGACAAAGGCAATAGATTTTTGTTAATCTAGCATGTGGCTACTGTTACAGTAATAAGCAGATGCTGTTTTACTGAAAAGGATATGTAGATTCCTTCTTCATAAGTCTAAGGAGACAACATGACTAAATACTGTACAAAAAAATAATTACTTACAATCAAAAGTTTCTTTTTGTTGGAAAAGAAGAATAGACATTTTCTTTTCCCACTTGAGCAACGAAACAAAGGTGAAAAGGTTAGGTCTGCTCTGGTGGTGACTAAAACCAGCAACGGATGTAGAAGGTTTGAATTGTTGTGATGTATAATTGCTGAAAACTATTATTTGCTTAAGTCAGTAACTGTATGGTTTCCCTGATTTCTGATTGACTGGGACATATTACTTCAGTTTAACATCATTTAATGTGGTTTCCAGAAAACCACAGAAAACTGTTTATTCTAGCGCAGTTCAGCTGGCCACAAATCCACATTATTTTCTCACTGCTTTCTGAATTCTATTGGAAATTAATGTTGTTCCCCTCACACAGTTAAAAGACAATGTAAAATTCATTTGCATTTCCACACTTGTAGCTAAAACATAGAGTAATTTCTAGGACTCATTTGTAGATTCTCCTGTTGGACATGTTAGTCCATCTATCAAAAGCCAACAAGTATTACAGTGAATAGATAAAAATCAAGACAAATCAGGGGGCGGAAGATATTAAATTATTTACCTCAGCACAAACTTCCAGCTCAACCCTCTCTATGCTCAGGAGATTTCTTCAGTTACAAAACACAGGTCTGTAGTAGTGAAACAGGCAGGCTGCCACTGAAAAAGCATATAACCTGAAGCTTTTTTTCCCATATGGCTCCCCTTCCACCTCACCTCCCCACTCTGCAGCTTTTGATTGGTTTAATTTGCTGAAGGGACATGATAGTTTTGTATGGGCACTATTTATTCTGACGCAATCAACTAATGAAGACACAA
This sequence comes from Eubucco bourcierii, assembly GCA_013396675.1. Classification (NCBI taxonomy): domain Eukaryota; kingdom Metazoa; phylum Chordata; class Aves; order Piciformes; family Ramphastidae; genus Eubucco; species Eubucco bourcierii. The sequence continues at coordinate 153,436 of VWZE01003156.1, read as the reverse complement.
AAAGAAAAGCTATGCAGATCCATACCTTCTGGCCAGCTGGATCCCAGATTTTTAGATCTTTCTTTGGGCTATTCAAATGGGACTGCCACAAATTTGATGTGTTATGTTCAGTTCAGGGTCTATGCTCCAGGCACTGGAGGAAGTATCTGGAGAGAGGCAATGTGGTGTCTGAAAAGATTTCCCCTCTTCTTAAAGGAAAAGGCAGCTGGCTGGAGAGCACCACTCTAGGAGCCAGAGAGAGAACATCTAAACTAATCAATGGTAAGTACCAGCAGGAGGGCATAGCAGAAAGAACAGCAGGGAGATTAATTCTCTTAGTCCATGTTCAGGGTGGACCATTCTGAACCTGGACTGTACTGAAGTATGCCTGAGCACCAGCTGGCACACATTAATCCCATGCCAAACACAGTCTGAGCAGCAGCAATGATCTCATGCTACAGGTGAGCTCAGGTAGAGTCCTGCCTCACACGCTGCCGCACAGCCCGCAGGCTGTGTTACACAGCTACTATTCCTGGTATGAACAGAAAGCATGTAGAGAGAACAGCACAGGAGGTTAAACTCACACTTAATCTGCTACTTGAAAAAAATGGTGGCTGAAGCAGGTTTCAAAGTCATTATGTGAGCACTTAAATAAATCAAAAAGTGATATTAACACTGCTGCTCCAGAGGCAGCTGTCAGATGTCCAGCTTACAGGAAATGCAGGCTACTGCTTTACAGATACGCAAGATCTAAATGCAAGTCTTTGGCTCACAGGGCTCCATATAAAAAGAGTAGTTGACCAAACAGTTCCCATTTCCACTTCTGATCATTTCCAGATGAAGTGGCGTTCACAAATTCTGTGGTTCTTACAACATGATGAACTGTGTCATAAACAAATAGCAAACACTTCTGTGGAGACAACTGGAACACAAACAGCAAGGCTGTGCCTACGCTACAACTTCTGCTGCAGAACAGCTGCTCAGAGTCCTCCCTGAAAAATCTGCTGGGAATTTCAGAGTCCTTTCTGCATCTCTTACAGGTGACCTGGTCAGAGGTAAGGAGCAGGTAAGAAGCCCAGTGACAAGAGAATCTCATTAAGTCTTCCTTTTGTGTTTTTAACTCTAATTTGAGCAACAAAGACTATTTCTCCTATAAGTGGAGGAATGTGGAGATGATTAGCTCTGCCAATTACTAGCCTGTTGCTAATCTGTCCTTTGTAAAATGCAGCCTTTGAAGCCACCCTGCTTAGTGCACAGAATTTCAAAACACCTCAGAGAAAGCACAAGGCAGCGTTCCTCAGGGCATGACAGTCTGATTTCAGGTGGAAAAATAAGAGGACTTTTGAAAGGGCTGTTTGAACCCCTGATTTACTATGGACAATAAATAGGATATGTTCTAGCACCTTCACTCTTTCATGGGAGGAAATGCCATCTTCCAAGCCACTTGTTAACAGCAGACTTAGGTGGAAAGAAACATCAAAGTACAGAAGGTCCTCCAAATCCCTGGTACTCACGCACAAATGAGAAAGAAGAATTTCTAGGGATAACATCAGCATTGTGCTACCTTCCAAATACTATTTTTTTGAGAGGAAATGATACAATTCCTCATACCCTTTCCTAAGGTCCTGGAGATCTCCTTTTGCAATGGAGTAACTCTTCCATTTAGATCTGATGCACCTCCTAAGTACCCTTCATTCTAGGTTTGTCTGGGGAGTAGCTGGATGTACATTTTCAGCAAAGCAGAATATATTTCATTACCTTTATCTGTTGCATAAACACCATCAACACTGAAGATGGGACAGCTGGAATGCCTGGGTGTAGATATTTGGGCCTCATCTATATCTACATTATTAATTGAAATATAAGCACAAATCCAGGCTGGGTGGCGAATGGCTGGAGAGCAGCCCTGAGGAAAAGGACCTGGGGGTCTGGGGTGATGAAAAGCTCAACATAAGCCTGCAGTGGGAGTGCAGCCCAGACAGTAACCGAGTCCTGGGCTGCAACAAGAGAAGTGTGGCCAGCAGGGCAAGTGAGGGGATTCTGCCACTTTGCTCTCATGAGACCCCACCTGGAGTGCTATGTACAGTTCTGGAGCCCTCAACACAAGAAGGTCATCGAACTGCTGGAGCAAGTCCAGACGAGGGCCACGAAGATGCTCAGAGGGCTGGAGCAGCTCTGCTCTGAGGACAGGCTGAGAGAGCTGGGGGTTTGCAGCCTGGAGAAGAAAAGGGTTTGAGGAGACCTTGTAGTAGCCTTCCAGTATCTGAAGGGGGCCTACAGGAAGGCTGGGGAGGGACTATTGACAAGGTCTTGTAATGACAGAATGAGGAGAAATGAGTTTAAACTGGAAGAGAGGAGATTTAAACTGGATGTTAGGAGGAAGTTCTTTCCAGTGAGGGTGGTGAGACACTGGCACAGGTTGCCCAGGAAGGTTGTGGCTGCTCCCTCCCCGGAGGTGTTCACAGCCAGGTTGGATGAGGGCTTGAGTGACCTGTACTAGTGGGAGGTGTCCCTGCCTATGTTGGGGGGTTAAGAACTGGATGACTTTTGAGGTCACTTCCAACCTAAACCATTCTATGATTTGATGATTCTATTAGTAACTACAGTATCATAATCTCAACTTTGTTCATGTAAGAAAATATTCAAGCAAATATAATAGTGGACCATCAGGGATGAAAGTCTGGACATTTTGCTTCAGTGGAGCCTAGACTGCATGATGTAAGTATGAACTCATACTTTCATAACAAGACAGCAGAGTTGTGTCTGACTTACCCTGAATTAAAATGACTGTTCTATTTCAAACCAATTATTGAAACATGGTACTTCTTTGTCAGGGATTGCCCATGGGAAAAGAAGTTCTTTCAAGTGTCCTGTATTCAAGTGATCATACCTCATTTCAATGTAATTTCTTAGAAGGGGCCTTGCAAGAACTTCATCCACATTCAGAAAGGATGAGTTATGATGACAGACCAGGCAAAATACAGGAGTTGCCAAAATTTCATCATTTTCATGCTCCATTCAAAGCTTCACATTTTAATGTCCTGGAGTTTTCTGGGTTGTTTTGTTGTGGTTTTTTGGTTGGTTGGTTTGTTGGTTTGGTTGTTGCTTTTTTTTTTTTTTTCTTTTTTTAATATAAAATACAAGGAATTACTGGCAAGCAGTCTTAACATGGGAAACATTAATGCATCACACGCTAAACAGTGAAGTTTCCCTTAAAAGTTAAACCTGAGCTGAGTTTGGCTCCCAAGACAAATATTCTGTAGTTTACCTCATGTGGAGCACATTATGTTTGGCTCCAAAACAGTTTGTGTCAAAAGCAATTATTTCTGCTCTCTAACTACAGTCACAACAATGAGCTAGGTTTAGAATATAAAATAAATATATGCCACTTTCTGACTGCCTGATGCTTTAACTGCTTCTCCATCTGATGATTCCTGTCAAGTCCAGCAGACTTTATTACCTGCACAGCTGAAAGAATGGAGAGATTACTGCAGTCACTTTTCGCAACTAATTATATTCAGAACAATTTCTGTTATTCTGAGCATGAGAGGGAATGATGCCCTGATAAAAGTACTCATGATGGCGGCTCTTTGCAATTGATATCAAATGCTTACATTACATTTTGCTTCTCTGTTTGATTTCCCCAAGTCATTTTATAATTGAGACTTAAAGTATATGTGTAGTTTTTATAAACCTTTTTAATTTGGGGTGAAGTAGGTGATTTTTCTAAGAGTCAATAAATACGTGTTGCTGAGGGCTCTTGGGCAAAATCAGCTCTGAATTATCCCCTTGAGACACAAGAAGGGGCAGGTACCAGCTGCAAATCTGTACCACCTCCAGTTCCAGCTCAGCCTTCATGTCAGTGTCTCAGCTGGGCAGGGGGAATACTTGCACAAGTAAGTTGGCAGTGTCACTGCTCCAGCCTCTCTCTGTGCCTGCAAACACACAGCAGCACTGCAAACCAGCCTGCTCAGTGGAAACTGTGGACAGTTTCCTCTGTTAAAAGCCCAGCTTACACCAAATGGATTGACCTTGCCATGACTTTTGACACACTGTCTAGCCTTTAAAAATCATTAACTTTCCACTTCTGTTGAAGTCCTGAGGTAAAAACAGTGAAGAGGAAAACAAATCCTCCAGAGTTCCTGGTTTTTTAAGTTCACAAACAACTATATTGCAGACTTAAGACTGCAACTTCACTGCATTTAGCCCTGGCTCCCTAGTGGTTAAGAATGTGATTTGTAAGATAAGGCACTAATTAGGGTAGGAGGTATTAATAATACGGTGATTTATTTTTAGAATTGAATTATTTTGGTTTCTCATCAAATTTTAAACCACAACTGCTGTGAAATAGACTATAGTAATGAAGCACTGAGAGGAATGAGTATGTTTCTCTTGACCAATTTGAGAAAGTCATGAAAAGCACTGAACCTCTGAGAGCATAAGGTGCTTTTTCTGCTTAATTTAATCTACATAATTAGAAGAAAAACAAGACACAATCCTGAAATAATACAGGAATAAAACATGATCTTATGTCTAGTCACCTGCCAATTACTTCTACACCAAAAAGCAAATAAATAACCCTCAAGCCTTTAAAAGTTAAAGTGACAGAGATTCTGTTCTAAATTGAAACTGAACTAAGCCAACATTTACCAAACAGTATACTCTCCCTCTCTGCTTAATTTGCTCATGCCACACTATAAATAATTTTGCTAAAAAGCCAGTCCATGAAATTGCTCCATTTATTTGGGTACTGTGTGCACCTTTCTGCCAAATGTACCTTCCCACAGACTTGCTGTGTCAATGCTGGACCTCTCTTAAATGGCAGATAAGAATCTCCTATGAATTATTTTGAGACCCTCAAGCTCATTTCCACAGTTAACCAAATCCAGATTTGAATGTAGGTACTCAAAAGTGGATGGCTAGTGGAAGGCAAGTGCATTTTATGCTCCAAGGGGAGGTAAAGTTACCTCTGTCCTACAAAAGCAAAGTCCCAAAGAAATTTGGTGATAATATGGACTCAGACCACAGCAAATTGTAACACTTGGCAGCTAAACTGGAGACCTAAGTTCAGAACTGCCAGCAAAACTCAAGATACATATTTGAATATATGGAAAGCTTTGTGACTTCTAACAAAATTGAGCCTGTACAGCCATCTTATGAGACCTATAAAGAACTTTAGAAGTTGGAAAGGAGTGTATAAACTCTGAAGGTCAGATGAAAGGTTTCTGGGTTTTGTTTTGTTTGTTTTTTTTAATATTGTATTAAATAAAAGCATTCAAATAGAGAAGATAGAACAGTCAGGCCATCTGCAATGTAACCACAAAAAAAGACCCCTGGGCAAATCCAAACCCATTAGCAGAAGTGCTTGACGAATCTGCCAAAGAGCCAAATGCTGCTTAGAGGAGTCTCCTTCCCTACTGTCATCTGGATCCCCTGATTTCTGCTCCCAAAGGACAACAATGACTGGTGCTCAGACTGAGCTGTGAATGGAGAGAGCTGAAGCACAGTTACTCTCTGATAAGGGTTCCTTAACATAAAGAGAGCAGACTAAGTCTGAAATATTAACACCCATGTGCAATGTGGAAGATGTGGACATTAGAAAACAGAAAGCAAACTCAGCAATTAGTTTATTTGTATGTGGTGTTTTTTAATACATTGGTTAGGAAGGGGGTTGGGTTGGCTTTTTTTTGTTCCTTCTACTCTTGTTTCCTGCATTACTATTCTATTGACTGATTAGGATCAAGTAGGATGGCACAAAATTGACTTTTTCCATGTTAAAATCTAGCACAGCACAGTAACTATGGTATTACTTAAAAGCTTACCAGGAACATAGACTCACTGATGGTCCTTTAAAAGTGTCTGAACATGTTAGGAAACATCTAGTCAAGAACTTAAGATTTCAAAATACTGGAGGAAAAAAATGATTAATTTATAAAGTAACCCATACCAATCTCAGAATAGGGGATTTGGATCTAAATGTCCAGGCTTTTTAATGCCTGCATTCTTCTAGGAATCTATTCAACTAGATTTGAAGTGCAAAGTAGGTGGAACCAAATACTTTTGCTATTCAGACTCACCAATGGTAGAATATATTTGGAGTATCCAAGAGGTCAAAGAAGCTGGAACAGAGTCTGAATTAGTTCTTCTGTGTACTGCTGTAATGTGATATGACAGAGTAAAAAATAGACCAAGGGAGAAAGAAAAAAACAGAGCTCCTTCTCATTGTGATTTTATGTGCTGCAATTTTTTGGCTCAAAATCCAGTCTAGTTTATGATTCAGGCTCCAAAAAACCTATGGGATTAAGTAAAAATACTTGCAGGTATAAACTTGGATTATCTTCTTGTGATCAAAAATAGCATTTACCCTATCCCAAGCTACTTCTGAAGGTTTAAATTAATTAATATTAAATACATGCACTCTTTGCCCCTTTCTCTGAAACTGAAGAAGACTAGGTGTGCCAAAAAGCACTATGATTTTGAAGATCAATATATTCAATATTAAAGTAGTGAAAAAAAAAAAAGTATCCCTGCCTATGGCAGGGGGTTGGAACTAGATGATCTTTGAGGTCCCTTTCGACCTAAATCATTCTATGATTCTATAAAATGGGTGTGTGGATGGGGAGGAAGAACAGGAAAGGGAAGTTGAACAGAAACTTCTCTTCTAAAGGTCAATCACTCGGACCTTGCCTGCATGCTCTACAGATCAGCAATACCTTCCTGACTGTCAGGCTTGTAACTGTGGCAATCCAAGGACACTCTGAAGAGAACTAACAAATGCTGGCTGGTAGATAATGCAGCATGAAGAACAGACATACAAGAGAACTTAAATACTATCTATCTGTGCAACTGGTTACAGCTCAGGCTGCCAGGGACTACACCACAATCTGGCAGCAGTAAGTTGTGCCATAGGCAGACACAGAGGACACTGGTTCACTCACCCACACTGATACCTGATCTAGCCAAAATTGATGAGTAACAAACGAGTGCATGCTAAGCCCTCAGGATGGCTTCAGTCATGCTCCCTCCATAGACCTATCTCTAGATCCAGCAAGACCAAGTGGATAGGGGAGAACTAGTGTAGCCTTGCAATTGGACTCAAAACTGCATTTAACTGGTGCCATCAGCACATATATTACATTATGCCACCTGTTCATCTAGAAATAATAGTATCAGAACACATAATAATCCTATTGCGGCCTGATCTAAAACAAGCTGCTATAGGAAGATGATCAGAGGGCTGGAGAAGCTCTGCTATGAGGACAGGCTACAAGAGTCAGGCTCTGCAGCCTGCAGAAGAGAAGGCTTCCAGGACACCTTATAGTAGCCTTCCAGTATCTGAAGGAGGCCTACAGGATGGTTGGGGAGGGACTATTTACAAGGTCTTGAAATGACAGGACGAGGGCCAATGGGTTTAAACTGGCAGAGGGAAGATTTAGACTGGATGTTAGGAGGAAGTTCTTTCCAGTGAGGGTGGTGAGGCACTGGCACAGGTTGCCCAGGGAGGTTGTGGCTGCTCCCTCCCTGGAGGTGTTCAAAGCCAGGTTGGACGAGGCCTTGAGTGAGCTGTACTAGTGGGAGGTGTCCCTGCCTATGGTAGGGGGTTGGAACTAGATGATCGTTGAGGTCCCTTCCAACCTTTCTATTCTATTCTATTCTATTCTATTCTAGTCTAGTCTAGTCTAGTCTAGTCTAGTCTATTCCATGCCCACTGACAGCACAAGGGGCAGTGGATAGAAGTTGAGGCATAGAAGGTTCACAGCACAAGGGGCAGTGGATAGAAGTTGAGGCATAGAAGGTTCCATGTGAACCTGAGGAGGATTTCTTTTTCCCTGTGAGGATGAGAGAGCCCTGGAACAGGCTGCCCAGGGAGGCTGTGGAGTCTCCCTCTCTGGAGATATTCAAGAACTGTCTGGATGCATTCCAGTGTGTTCTGCTCTGGGTGATCCTGCTCTGGCAGGGGGGCTGGACCAGATGATCTTTCGAGGTCCTTCCCAGCCCCTGACATTCTGTGATTCTAAGAGGTGCCCAACGTACGCTGTGCCGCAACACCTACATATAAAAAGGACATTAAAGGGAATGGAGAAACTGAAAGAAGAACTGCACCATGCACTGCTGTACCTGTGCTCCTAGTGAGATGTTCTGAAATGCTGACTAATGGATTACATTGGTTATTTTGATGTACTCTCAAGAAATTGTTATTATAAAACTGATTCTTTTTTTTTTTCCCCACAGACTGCCGTTTCTGTATGAAAATGGTGACGATAAGCAAGCCAATTTTAGTGTGTTTGTTATATATGAAAGTTTGGAAATCTTTGTGTTGTTTGCAGTTCTTCAGTAGATCCTCTTCTCTTTTTAGTTGTTGACAGGTTTTTGGTACTGGACTGTCATTAGTATTTATTTATTGACGTAGCTCCAGAGCTTCACTTTTTAAAGTTTTTCCCAAATGTTATGAAGAGTACTAACATGGATTTATGCTAAAGAGCACTCACTGCCCCATTGCCTATGATGGCACAACATATGCAACAGTAGTTCAGCATGTGTGAGGATGGTTTTATGTCTGGAGCCTGCCAAATAACTTGCACTCTGGCATGTATTTTGGGGTGGGGGGACATTTGTGACCTGGGTTTTTGGCCCAGTTTGGAAGGAGGTGGATGATGAAGTTTTGGCCTAAGGAGGTTCTTGAAGAACTCTGGCTGAGGTGTACTATGGATTTGGTACATTTGATATGTTTTTGTATTGTTTTATGTGGTTATGAATAGCATTTCCATATAAACTTCTAATGCTTTCCAATCCTGTGTGGAGCATTTCCTTTATCACAGTATCACAGTATCGCAAGGGTTGGAAGAGACCTCAGAGACCATCAAGTCCAACCCATCACCACAGCCCTCAAGATTAGACCATGGCACTAAGTGCCATGTCCAAACGTGCCTTGAACGCCTCCAGGGACGGTGACTCCACCACCTCCCTGGGCAGCCCATTCCAGTGACAAATTACTCTCTCAGTGAAGAACTTCCTCCTCACCTCCAGCCTAAACTTGCCTTGGCGCAGCCTGAGACTGTGTCCTCTTGTTCTGTCACTGGTTGCCTGAGAGAAGAAGGTAACCTCCTCCTGGCCACAACCACCCTTCAGGTAGTTGTAGACAGCAATAAGGTCCCCCCTGAGCCTCCTCCTCTCCAGGCTAAACAGTCCCAGCTCCCTCAGCCTCTCCTCATAGGGCTTGTGCTCCAGGCCTCTCACCAGCCTTGTTGCCCTTCTCTGGACACGTTCAAGTACCTTTACTGCTCATGGAAAGCATAAAGAGAGCCTGTTTTCTCTCCCTAAACCCAAGACACACTCTCAAGCAGACTCAAAAATCACAAGGCACTTTGGAAGTCACAATTACATCAAAAACTATTCGTTATAGAAATATATGGAGTGGTCCCAGTCTTCCCACACAACAAACCACAGAGAGTCACATAAGAAAACATCCTTTCTCTGAGGAAGCTCACACAGAAAAAAAAATGATGAGAAGAGTTTAAAACACAGACAGGTGCACAGTAACACCCTGAGTGTGGCCACCTTTGTTTATATAACAGTAGTGGATAAAGCAGTAATTACTCAAGACAACGGAAAATTTTCACACATGTCAGTGTGCTGATTGCAAGGTGCCCTGGTTCAAGTGCCCAGTGCATGAAATATATAATACTTGTACAGAGTGGAATGGCTTTCATAACAGCCTAGTGTTTAGGATACCCATTTTAAAAAAAAGATATTTAAGATATACAGGTAATAAATAAATTATCTATAAATATTTTCATAGGTAATTATATAAATATGCAAAACATTAACTACTTTGTCACGCATATATTTTTGTATCTGTTGAGTGAAACCCAGGAAAAACCAGGCAGTTATGCAGCATTTTAAGAGCAGATGGGGTTCAAGCTATTATTCAATTGAATTTTAATCATTTTAAAACTACACCTAAGAAAACAAGAGTGACAGCAGGTTTCTAAGGGGAAATCAAATCAAATAAATCCTTTAAGTTAGTAAGTTCCAGCATGAACTTGCATAGTATTTTGTACTATCTACCCTATGACACATTCCTACCAACAGATAACATTAAATTCAGAATTATTAGAACAGCATATTTATCTTTTTCTCAGAGACCATTATTATCTTTTCCAGAACCATTACATCACTAGCAGTGGTTGGTTCCTGAATTCACAGAATCACAGAACTGTCAGGGATGGAAAAGGCTTTAAGGATCATCTAGTTTCAACTCCCTTGCAATGGGCAGGGACACCTCACCCTACATCAGGTTGCTCAGAGCCCCATCCAGCTTGGCCTTAAAAGCATCCAAGGATGGGGCTTCCACCACTTCCCTGGGAAACCTGTTCCAGTGTCTCACCACCCTTATGGTGAAGAACTTCTTCCTAACATCCAGTCTAAATCTACCCACTTCTACTTTTGCTCATATCACTACTGACACCCTAAAAAGTTCTTCCCCGGCTTTCTTGTAGGCCCCCTTCAGATACTGGAAGGCCACAATAAGGTCTCCTCAGTTGTCTCTTCTCCAGACTGAACAACCTCAACTCTCAGCCTCTCCTCATAGGAGAGGTGCTCCAGCCCTCTGATCATCCTCATGGTCCTTCTCTGGACATGTTCCAATAGCACAGATTTCAGTAACAAAAATCCGTACTAGAAAGTTCTTACCTTTGGTATGTGATGTTTGTGATGTTAGACAAAAAGACAGTGTAAACTGCAAATGAATGTAACCCTAAAATTACTTCTACTTTGACTTCTGTTGAAATTTTGTGGGGTTTTTGGTAGGTTGGTTTTGGAGTTTTTTTTGTTTGGTTTGGTTCATTTTTGTTGTTTGGTTTGTTTGGTGTTTTGGTGTTTTTTTGTTTTTTTTTTCAAATGAGGTGACATCAATTTGCAAGAAGTGTTCAAAACTTCTTGGATTTTGTTATTTTCGTTTATTCCAAAGTTTGACCTGCCATTGATTCAGGTTAATGGAATTCTTAGCATTGATGTGATCTGGCTTGAGATCACACAGCAAAAGTATCATTAATATAACAGAAAATATGTTATGCTCTATTTTAACAAAGCAACAGGAATTTGTAACAGACCTGAAATCTAAAAAATACATTAATTTTATTGTTAAAGCCACGGGGGATCTGTTAATATAAACTATTCAAATACTTGCCTGTGATGTCATCAGTTACCATGTGTTTGCACTCTAAATAGATTATTGTAATTTCTGTAAACATATCATATATATTTTTAGAACTCTTTGGAGGCTTGATCCAGAGCCAACACAAACTGATGAGCAGACAGCAACCAGTTTCAATAGACTTGGGGTGATCAGAAGACTGAAGTTCTAAAAGTTAAAGAATGAGGACATCCAACATACAGCAGCCACAGACTGCTCTAAAGATAGGAAAGACTTCTACTGCCTGAAAACTGTATGTCTGAAAATACAACATACATAGCAAGGCACCATACTCCTTGAGAAACTCTTGTCGTGGATGCTGAATGTCATTCAGTTAAGTGTAGCTGCACAGCCACTTCGCTATGCTATTTTGATTGACTCCAACTGCCGAAGTGGCACGCAGACTAAATATGTGCACCAAACCTTTAATTAGTAACAGATTTGTATAAAACATTCTCTTGACTGCAAGCTAAGCCTGTATGTCCCAGAATGTAGCCTTTATGAGACATCTTATTCCACGACATAGTTATTTTAAAAGTGGAAAATGGTGATACGTTTTTTCGCCAGCCACTGTATTGACTGAGAAGTCTGGGCTTGCTCCTGCCAAACATTTCTCTTAGGTGAAGTGGTTGTAACTCTAGTGCCCTCATGGACATGAATGTTATATTCTGACAGACATATACTATTCCTTCTGTTGACTGGGGTTTTTTTTTCTTGCAGTTCCCAAAATTACTTGTGACAAATTTTCCTTTCCAGCTGTATCTGTTTCTTTTTATAGTTGGTCCCAAACCCAAGAACTAAACAGCAGCTAGTCACAAAGTGTTTTTTTACTGTCTAAAGAATCATCTTGGTTTTCCCTTCTGGAACCAAAGAGTTTTGCAGAAAATCAGAATCTATAAAATCAAAAGAAATTATCATTTCTTTTGCTCATGTTGTATACCTAGCTGATCTTCTTGGAATAAATCAGCAATGCAACAGGCGATGATCATAGAATCACAGAACGGTAAGGTTGGAAGGGACCTCAAGGATCATCTAGTCCCAACCCCCCAACATAGGCAGGGACACCTCCCACTAGTACAGCTCACTCAAGGCCTCATCCAACCTGGCCTTGAACACCTCCAGGGAGGGAGTAGCCACAACCTCCCTGGGCAACCTGTGCCAGTGTCTCACCATCCTCACTGGAAAGAACTTCCTCCTAACATCCAGTCTAAATCTTCCTTCTGCCAGTTTAAACCCATTGCCCCTTGTCCTGTCATTGCAAGACCTTGTGAATAGTCCCTCCCCAGCCTTCCTGTAGGCCCCCTTCAGATATTGGAAGGCTACTGTAAGGCCTCCTCGAAGCCTTCTCCAGGCTGCAGAGCCCCAACTCTCTCAGCCTGTCCTCATAGCAGAGCTGCTCCAACCCTCTGAGCATCTTCATGGCCCTCCTCTGGACCCGCTCCAACACTTCCATGTCCTTCCTGTGCTGGGGGCTCCAGAACTGCACACAGTACTCCAGATGGTATCTGACAAGAGCAGAGTAAAGGGGGAGGATCACCTCCCTTGCCCTGCTGGCCACACTGCTCTTGATGCAGTCTACATGGTTGCTCAGGAGGAGAGTGATACAGTAAGCTGTCTTCATAGTCAGTAGAAAGAACATCAGACAAATTGCATCTCAAAAGTGCCTTTCTTAATCATCTGCTTCAGGGTGACATGTCTCTGACCTTCAGATCTAAACTAAGCAGGGTCCTCTCAGTATCTTGTTTCCTCAAAGCCCACTTAACATGTCAATAAGATCTACAGATTATGCAGTATGAGATACAGTGAAGATATGCTACTCTTGACTCAGAAAGGATTTAAATTACCCTCTCGCCAAGACAACGTACATATGGTTCACAGACAAGAAAACCTTAACTTTTCAATAAGACATGCATGAGAAGAAAATGAGAGAGCATAATGTGGCACGTGAAATCTTGACAGTCCAAGCTTGCACGTTTTTCCTGCACAATCAATACTATTTACTTTTAATATTAAATCTGGCGAAGCTTCAGTGGCAAATTCCATAGCTAATGAAAGCTTTTCTTGCTTGGCAGCTCAATCATAAAACTTTTCTTCACCACATAACAGTAGATACCTGCTGTTCATCTCTTGAATTGTAAAGGAACAGGAAGGAACAGGAAGGAAACTGGTCTCATTCTCCTAGGAACTGATATGCAAAGGATCAGCTATGTCCAAATGGTCATGGGAAAGGCATGACAGCATCGTCACAGATTCTGTCAGCTGTAAAGCTTGAATTTGGGCTGAGGTGTTACAATGTGAGATCTGTCATATGAAGGAAGGTTGAGAGAACTGAGTTTGCTCAGCTTTGAGAAGGCTGTGGGGAGACCTCAGACCCATGTAAAAGTACCTAAAGGGTGTCTGTCATGAGGAGAGAAACTCCATTTTTACTAAGAATCACACGCTAAAGACAAGTGCTAATGGGTACAAGTTGTTACTGGGGAGATTTGGACTGGATGCCAGAAAAAAATTCTTCACCATTTGAACTATTAGGCATTGGAATAAACACTCATTTATATATATATATATATATATATATCCACTTATGGGTGGAATAATCCACCCATAGGTGGATTCCCCTACATTAGACAGTTTCAAGGCCCAACTAGAGAGGGTGCCGAGCCATCTCATTTAAACTGTGTTCTTATCATGAAAGGCTGGACTAGACGATCCTTGAGGTCCCTCCCAACCTATTCTACAAATTTATGGATCTGGTTAACATGGAGAATTACATGGTATAAAACCAAAACCAATACCTGACCAAAAGAATCAGCCATGGTAATCATACTGAGATAACACTGTAAAGGTGTTATTGAGGGAATTAGTGAAAAAGAAAATTCTGGTTTACACAGTTCAAAGTGCTAAGAAGAAACCACTTTTGATGACCTGTCTGTCCAAAATAAGATGCAGAAGATCCACATTATTTTTCTTTTTAATTTTTGTTAAATATATGGATAGTCATGGAAACTGAGGCCACTAAAGCTATGCAATACCTGCATAGCTTAGATGCAGTAAGTATAGTGAACATTACATTCACAGTAGTGTTTCTAAACTGCAGAGGAAACAAACCTTGATCAAGGGAACTGAATGTGAAAACTGCAGTAGCTCTTACTTGCATCCAATACCACTTATTTACTTGTGAATGCTTTAATGGCAGTAAGTGTCTCTGGACACGTGCATGTACTTGGATATATCCTCACCAATGAATATCCATGAGTATCAAAATGAGCCCAGTGAGAAAATGTGAAAGACTAATTTCTCATTTAGAAGTTTTAAGAGAGACTTTAGGATGAAGTAGCAGAAATGGGAATTCCTATCTTTTAAATCTTCCTATGTGCACTTTTAAGCAGTGTGGGTGTGGAGTAACAGAACAGCAATCATCTGATGAACAGCTGCAATCTATGCTAAAGGCATCACTGAAACCCATATTAAAGTGAAATATTGGAGACCTTTTTAAAGCACATTTTAAAAATAATTCCTGTATGCTTTTACACTCTGGTTATGTGGCAACTGTGTCCATGAAAACGGTTCAGTATTTACCAGTGATCACCACTGGTGAATTTCTATAGTTCAGCAATACATAGGAATGAACTTTGCTTAGCTGGTACTAATGCAATAGCTATAACTCCTCTGATTGCACTTCTCCTGCAGCATTTGCTAAAGCTTTAAAGGGAGAGTTTGTTTAAAAGCAGCTTCTTTTCCCTTTCTTTTGCATTTAGAAATTTTTTTAAAAACAAGTATATGAAGGAAAAGATGAGTCAGGAATAATGTATATAGGACTAGATACTGGATCCACATGGTTGTAGTAAGAATTATGGAACAAGAATAGGATTTTCTGACTCCTTAGGCCTTAGCTTTAACTTGCCAATACATACCTCCATTGCTCTTGTGTGAATACCCAAAATAACACCTTTTTGACACCACTGTGTATTTTCCTAAGTCAACTTGTCAGTCAATTTTCATCCCAAGTGTACAAAACCACTTGTCAAAATCTTCATGGCTTCCATTTTTTCCCCATAGGTATCACCTTCATATTACAAAGGTCATGGTTTAAAGATGGAATGTATATGAAATATATGGCCATCTTCCTTTACCTTTCCAGGAAAGAAAGAAATTGTGTCTCGGCTGTCAGAAAAATCTCATCATTCTTCTGCAGCCTCTTCTATTCTCTCCAGAAGGTAAAAAAGCAGAGCTGCTTTTTTTTTTTGTTTTTTCCTGTAGTCAAGGGACAGAAGCAGGAGCTAAATTGCCATTTGCAGGGACTTACTCTCCCTCCCCTCATTTCTCCCTTCCCTATTTAATTTTATAGCACATAAAATCCAGTATTTGTTGTTAGATCTTAAATCCTGATGCAACTTCCATTTTAAAGTGTAATCCCTGGCTGGCCTGGTAAGAGGGAAAGAAGCTCTGAGGGCAGCAGAGATGTTCACCAAGAAGCCCATTGTCTGAAAAAAGATGCTGCCCTGGGATGTGTGGCCAGAACAAATATGCTGTGGCTGAGGACAAGTGTGAGTCTGGGACTTGGTATTTCTCATTTTATCAGACTTCAGAATCATACATATTCTAGGGTTTCACTCAGTTCCACAGTAAGGTCTTGGGATATGAGGCCACGAGTATAGCTTACAATTTTAAGGCAAGAAAATGCTCTCTTATTAGAATTAAAATGGCTTATTGGACTATCTATGTATAAAAGGGATCTTATTAATAGTTGCAAAAAAAGTTAATTTCCATTGCACTAGACTTCAGCAAACCTTGTATGCTATTAAGTTTTATGTTGGGGCTGTTCAGAACACTTGGGACTGGTACCATTTAAAAAGTATATCCATCAAATACATTACAAGCAATGTATGTTTATAGGTTCTGAACACTGGAACTTCTCCTAAACTCACTAGCCAGCTTGATGGTCAATGTGCAAGAGCTGTCACCCCTGCAAGTTACAACTGCCTTATCCAGATCTGTACTACAACAGTTGGCAAGTCCATTTACTGCCTTTGTCTTACACAGCAATAGCTATTGCAGGACTGGAAGGTTTAGTCCGATTTGCAGGGTGGATTTGGTTTCAATTACAAATTACCATAATAGTGATATAGTCACAATACCACCATGATTAGGTTTAATACCACCATTTATGTGTAATACCTAAAAATCTTTGGATAAAAGTATTCATGACCAGTTTGTAATTCCCAAGAGACTCTAAAGAAATTTATAAGACAAGGTCATTTATGAATGAAAATTTGTAACTAAGATAAGGAAGTCATGCACATTTCCTTCTGTGTCTAGTAACTCACCTATCCACCACCAGTTTGGTTCTTAACTACTAGTGGAAGGTGTCCCTGCCTATGGCAAGGGGTAGGAACTAGATGATCCCTGAGGTCCCTTCAACCTTACCATTCTATGATTCTATGATTCTCTGATATAGCTCCCTCTCCATCTGTGTCACTTACCTGTCTGTTGAAGTAACAGCCATTTCATATAAATAAATGTTGGGAAGATTAAGTTTTATAGTATGTATAGCTGGATACTTATGGAAAGCATCTTTTGATATGCTTCACAGGTTAGTAAATTCTCTTAAAGAAAAAAAAAAAAAACCTTGCTAGTCACATCTGTAGTTTGAGTGTTTCTAAAAGACAAACCAAAGCCAAGTAAGACAAAGAATCTGCTGATACACATATGTCACTCCAAGAATTCTGACAAAGTTCCCACACCCAGTTTAATTACTTCCCTACTGTAAAAACACTTTCCATCTGCATTTATTGTAATAGTTTCAAATCCAAAAGCAACAGACTATAAAGCTAGCTAAATAAATGAATGATATTGGCCCTAGGTCCCAAGTCAGGAGCTATTCTGTAAGGCTGTGTGTCTCCGGCATTAATTTTTATGCTGATGTTTCATTTTATGTGAAATGTTTTCACTTAAGCCTTGTTTAGAGAAGAATTACCTTGCTGGAGGCTTTAAAGTGTTATGTGCTGCATGTTGCCCTCTAGCCCCACTCCAGCCAAAGGTCTGTCAGAGATTACCCTGCAAGACCAAAGCCACATCGCCAGCAGAGCTCTGACCAAAAAAAATCTACCTCAGGCTGTGTACACAGCACTGCACACATTCAGGCCAGGAACATTAATTCCAACTGTATTTGATATATCTTCAAACCAAGGCTGCAGAGCTCAAAATGAAAAGCATTTCTGTTTGAAAAGGCACCTCAGAAAAAAAAAAAAAAAGCAGCTGAGAGACATAGCCACCAGATTGACTATTTGTAACATGGGTTCCCTTCTGCACTTGGGAGAAAAAGGTATCCTATTCCTCAGATTTGGTAAAAAGAATTTAGCAACAGCTTAAAAGAAAACTCCTGATGTGCAGAGGTAATGACAGTACAGAATCACAGAATTAACCACGTTGGAAAAGACCTTTGAGGTCCTTTTAAACACTTCCAGGGATGGTGACTCCACCACCAACCTGGGCAGCCCATTCCAATGCCAGTCACTTTGTGTGAAGAACTTCTTCCTAACATCCAGCCTAAACCTGCCCTGGTGCAGCTTGAGACTGTGTCCTCTTGTTCTGTCACTGGGTGCCTGGGAGAAGAGACCAACACCCACCTGGCTACAGCCTCCTTTCAGGTAGCTGTAGAGAGCAATGAGGTCTCCCCCGAGCCTCCTCTTCTCCAGGATGAACAGCCCCAGCTCACTCAGCCTTTCCTCGTAGGGCTTGTGCTCCAGGCCCCTCACAGCCTTGTAACCCCTCTCTGGACATGTTCAAGCACCTCAACATCTTTCTTAAATTGAGGGTCCCAGAACTGGACACAGTACTTAAGGTGTGGCCTAACCAGTGCAGGCACAGAAGGACTTCCCTGGTCCTGCTGGCCATACTATTCCTGATACAGGTCGGTATGCCCTTGGTCTTGTTAGGCACCTGGGCACACAGCTGGCTCATGTTCAGTCACTGTCAACCAGTGTCCCCAGATCCCTCTCTCCCTAGCTGCTCTCCAGCCAATATGTCCCCAGCATTCTGGGTCCTCATGTTCGATACAATATCACACTCTGATGTAACCACATCGGACTGTGGGCTTCATTTTTTTAAGGCTTGAAACTTAACAGCCCCATTGGACAAGCAAGATACTTAAAACTATGCACATACACAACAGTGTTGTTAAGCTGGGATTCTCCATGCCTTCAAAGTACTTGGAATGAACTCTTAACTTTGTAATGTATTTGAAACCACAGCAGCAGCATGGCAGATTATTTTTTTTCATTTAGAAGTTATTAAATGAGGACTGAAGGGCAAACGTTCCTCCACTGAAATCCAGGGCAAAACTGCTACTATGCTATATGGACATTGAATGATCTTACACACATCCAGTTCTTTCCAAACTAGATGAAAGGATATATTAATAACTGATATGAGTTAAGCAAAGAAAATCAGGTGGTGCACAGCTTGAGCCACAGACATTACATGGGCCTTGGATATTGCAGGTGAACCCCACAGGATCCTGCTGTACCAGAGGCATAAAGACACAGGAATGGGATCGGGAGACAAATCCTGAGTTACTTGTTTTTTCTGAGTTTTCACCACAGTCTTAGTGAGAGGTCAGGTTTGGTTTGTAGCTGCCCTCTCACAATTAAAGCTTCTGAGTTTTTGTGAAACTGAAATAGATCTTCTAAACAGAAGCAAGTCAAAGTTAGACAAAAAAGTACTACAAACCACCAAAATTTGAAGAAAATCAACCATTGTAGTTCAACAGCTCACTAATAGGAAGATACACATTTAACAGCACATGTAAAACGAATGCTGCTTCACCTACTCAAAATTATGTATACACTTGCATATATGTGCAAAACACATAAGTTACATCTATTTCCTTTTCTCTTTTTTTGCAGGTACATAAAATTAAAAAAGACTGTGTTTGAAAAGTTTCTTTTTACAGAATATATGGACTCTTCCCAATTTATGAACACAGTGACATTTTTTTCACAAGTGAAAACAAAAGAGATTTGATAAAAGTGAAGACTGAATTGCCCACTCTGAAAACAAACTATATGATCTTCAAACTTCAAGACTCAGGTGTGCAGAAAAGGCATAAATGAAGTAAGAGAGATTTGGTTACATAGATTTCCCTGCACTATTACACAGATTTCCTTACATTATTAAATAGCTGGTTTGTTGTCTTTTGGTTGGTTTTTTTTTAATTGAGGCTAATAATTCAGCATTATGAGATCATCTCAACAAACAAAATGATATCCCACATCTTTAACTGGGTAAAAAAAAAAAAGCCCCAAATCTAGTCTGAAAACCATTAAAAATGATCCAACCATTTTTCCTTTGCAAAATATGCCTCTCTCACACCCTGATGTTATCTGTTTGCAGCACAGCTCTGCCTCAGGCCCTGTCACTGCACTGCAGTCAGTCAGCATTTGCCCTCCAGTACCATACCTGGGATTCTGTGGCTCTGAACCATCTGACTCCGTACAAGGTTTCTTTACCTGCAAAAGTAAACAAGTGCTGGTTACTCTCATGTGAAACAACTTCCTTGCTCACAGTTCACGCACTTACAGTGCTTAAAGTGGATCCAGTTCGGCTCACCATGATCTCTGTAAAATACTTCCCGCATTTTACAGCAGCAGCATGCAGTACTAAACAGTGTGTTTCATTATTATCCCAAGAACAGCTGCCAACTGCACTTCCCCAGGCTCCATTAGCATGTAAAATCTTCGGCTAAAATAGCTTGGGAGTAGTCTAACTAGGAACAAAGAAACCAAAGAACCAGGTTCCCAACTTGGAAACGAGAAAGCCATCCTGTTCTCAGTTCAGTAAAGAAATGTTTTCCCAGTTGATGCTGCTTCTGTTTCCTGCTAAAGCTCATAATAATAAACACCAGATTCTGGGGCAAAGTGCAGCGGTACCTAAATAATTCATACATTAATTTTCATTTTGTGAATCTGCTAACTTTATGTTAACTGTGTTTTCCTATTACATCAGTGAACACACATACCATTTTCACTCGTATTCGCAGTATATAATAATATAGAAGGTATTTCAACTTCCAGCTTAACCTTCACAATGTATTCATGTAGGCTAATTAAAAGTGGGCAAAAACCCCCCATCCATTTCAAACAGAAATAGAAAACAGTTCTCTTGAAGACTAGGTATCTCCTTGGAATCTTCTGAGTTTCCTGTAAAACTTTAATTATACCTTCTGGCAATTTAAATGCCTTGTACTTTCTGCAGGGAAAAAAAAAAAAAAAATCCTTTTGCTCACTTGTGTGCTAATGCATAACCCAGGGTTGTGTGGGAGGTTTCAAAACTCCATTTTTAAAACCATCTAGAAACATCATATTCACCCAGACTCACTTGATGTGACTGACAGAATACAAAGAATATTCCCATTATGACCAGGAAGTGTTCAAAGACAGATTTTTGGCAATACCCCTCAAGAAATTCTTCTATACATTTGTTTGTTTGTTTGTTTGTTTGAAACTTTAAAAGCATTTCAGGGGAAAAAAAACTCTGACTGTGAGTTACTTCTGTTGAAGTCATTGAGAAAATAGCCATCAACTCAAAGAGAAAAAAGGATTAGGCTAATGCTAAGTACGGTCCCTAAATACCTGAACTGAGTATCGTGCAACAACAATTACAGATACCTGAGTACCAGCATGGTTCTATGGATAGCAATTTTTATTCTTCATTTGTATTTTAGACACTGGGAGAAAAAGTATGATTGCTTACAGTTATTCATAGTCAGCAGTTTTCAGTAGCAATAATGAAAATTGCCCCATTATGATAACCCAAAACTGTCTTTATTATTAACAGGTATCACTCAAAACTCTAAAAAAGTTGCAAACACAAACAATATACTAATTACAGTTTTGCTTAATTTGTACTATAAAACATCTTTCAACCTATCCAGTTATTTGGTTTCATCACTACTAATTTTCTTCCTCTTGGATAGTTTCTTCACTGATCCGTCTGCACTACTGCATGGGAGTCATGGATGAAGCCTTGAGCAATCTGCTCTAGTGGGACGTGTACCTGCCCATAGGGTTGGAACCAGATGACCTTTTAGAACGGCTTCCTAAAGCCATTCTCTGATTACAAGAAACATCACTAATGTGGAGTCCAATGAAGAGCCACGAGGATGATTAGGGGACTTGAGTATCTCCCATGTGAAGAGAGACTGAGAGACCTGGGGGTAAACTGTTTAGTCTGGAGAAGAGAAGACTGAGAGGGGATCTGATCAATGTCTATAAATATCTGAGGGGTGGGTATCAAGTGGAGGGGGCCAGTCTCATTTTGGTGGTGCAGACTGGTGGGACAGGGAACAACGGATACAAACTTGAACACCTACCTCAACATGAGAAGAAACTTCTTTGCAGTGAGGGTGGCAGAGCCTTGAAGCAGGCTGCCTGGGAGAGTTCTGGGGTCTCCTTCTCTGGGGACTTCTGGGACCCACCTGGATGCATTCCCGTTTGGACCACCTGGGTGATCCAACTTTGGCAGGGGGTTGGGCTGGATGATCTCTGGAGGTCCCTTCCAACCTCTAACATTCTGGGATTCTGTGATAATGTGCCATGAAGACACGATAGGGCAGTGGCTCAGCATCAAAGTGAAGACTCACATAACCAAAACCGATAGGCACTATTTCATAAATGCAAGCATCACTGCTGCAGTTTTATGTTCTCTACACTGTTATGTTCTCTACACTGTTATTAAAGTAAGTACATTGGAAGTACAGCAGAATCCTTAAGCACACAATCAAGCAGCAAGAATAAAAGCCCATGATGTGTTTAATACACAAACAAGAGAAATATTCACTCAAAATAGTGTACCAAGTGTCAACATCACAGGTAACCACTCAAAAAACAAATTAAAACAACCCTTCCTTGATAGACAGAGTGTACTTTCAGAAGGAGATTGTCTCAATGAAGTTACAAAGGGACTTGGTCAGAAAAAGTATTTCCATTTTATACATAAAATATCATTTTGAATAATGAAAAACAACATTCATTTAGAACTGCAAATTTTGAAAGTATAACATGTAACAATAGAATTAAAATTATTTTAAAATATAACTGTATCTGATTTATTTAATCCCAGGAAAGGTCTTTTTTTTCTTTATTCCTTTAGCACATATTCACCTCCAGCCTATTTTTGGTATCTCCTTGCTGTTAAATTTACTGGCATTTATAATTCCTTTCCAACTCCTTTGCTGTTCATGTGGTTGACACAAACCAACACTGCCTGTCACGTCTGCAATGGGCCTCAGATCTCATTCCCTAGGACAGGAAAGTTCAACCAATCACAGACTTTAATCAGTTGATGGACAGCCTGACATTCACCCAGCACATCCTCACACCCTGATTTTGCACAACGTGTCAGGTTCTGTGGTGGGCCAGAAGCTCAAAGATAATTCAAACATATACTAACACTATCCAAGTACTTTTAACATACACAATTACGAGCTCTGGTTGTACTGGGCAGGGCTGAGAAGTTTTTCTTGTCCCAGTGATGGCTGGGTACTCACAGATGAGTTGTCCTATCCCTGCTCACTCTACCACTGTATCTTGCTCTAACATAAAGTAATTGAAATGACTGGAAGATTATGCTCTGTGTGGTGACTTAAAAAAGAAAAACAACACCAAAAAACACTCCCCAAAGCAGGCAAACAAACAAAAAAAACCCCGAACAAAAAAAAATAACACTGAGAAATACCCAAACAAACAAAAAAAAACCCAACCACAGACAAACTTTAGTAGACCTTAAAAAGGAGAAGGCTGCCCAGTGGAGTCTTCCTCTCTGGAGATATTCAAAACCTGCCTGGAGGGGTTCTTGTGTAATATGATAAAGGTGATCCCGCTCTGGCAAGGGTGTTGGACTGGATGATCTTTCAAGGTCCCTTCCAGCCCCTGACATTCTGTGATTCTCTGAGGAGCAGAAAAGCTATGGACCAATCCTACCAAAACGACTCAACTATGAAATGCAATAAACTTGGGGGTTGAAGCAGGGAGAAGAGAGTATTTTATATTCAAGATACTGAAAAGAGTGTTTTGTATTCAAGATCTTGCAAAAGAAAACAAAATATTTTAAAAACTAAGAGTATTTCATATTTTCATCTCACTATATATATGATATAGTTTATCTGTGACCATTCTCTGGAGTACTGTGTGCAGTTCTGGAGCCCCCAGCACAAGAATGGCATTGAAGTGTTAGAGTGGGTCCAGAGGAGGGACACAAAGATGATCAGAAGGCTGGAGCAGCTCTCCTATGAGGACAGGTTGAGAGAGCTGGGGTTCTTCAGCCTGGAGAAGAGAAGGCTTTGAGAAGACCTTAGAGTAGCCTTCCAGTATCTGAAAGGAGTCTACAGGAAGGTTGGAGAGGGATTATTGACAAGGTCTTGCAATGACAGGACAAGGGGCAACGGGTTTAAAAGGCAGAGGGGAGATTTAGACTGGATGTTAGGAGGAAGTTCTTTCCAGTGAGGGTGGTGAGACACTGGCACAGGTTGCCCAGGGAGGCTGTGGCTGCTCCCTCCCTGGAGGTGTTCAAGGCCAGGTTGGATGAGGCCTTGAGTGAGCTGTACTAGTGGGAGGTGTCCCTGCCTATGGCAGGGGGTTGGAACTAGATGATCCTTGAGGTCCCTTCCAACCTTACAAATGTGCAGCATAAGCACACAGTACTTCTGAGAGGAAATGTAAATTTCAATGTGTATCTTTAGGGTCCCTCTTTGAGAGAATAGCTTTAATAAATAAAAATGTTATTCTTTAATGGAGGAACAGGCATGTGATTTCCTTTCAAGTGGCCATATGGAATGAACAACCTTTCTCTTTGAGGCTACTCAAGTAGCAAAACACATTTTGTTATTCATAAAATTATGCCACCCTTGAAGGTGAACAGAAAATCACTGTGAAAACTTTTGATCAAAGACTAAATATTGTTTCCTTTGTCTTCAGCTGTGCTGTTTTTCCTCTTAATCTGCTTTGCTGACTGTTTTCAAAATAATTAACTTTCACTAACACCACATTTGTTTACATTCTCACGAGTTAAAGGCTATAAAAGAAATCTTTTTCTTTACCACTGCTGTTTTTCTTTTCTTTTTCCCCCCTTCTGTTTACACAGGTTTTCTCACCATTTAGTTACATGCATGCTGAGATTCCAAGATACCAATTGCAGCTAAAAATTCTTAAATCAAAAATTCTGAGAAAACATGCTGTTGTATTCATATTTTAAAACTCACATCACTATGCCGCTGAGCAGCTTTAGCATCTGCAAGTTTGGAAGTAAAATGCCAGAACTGGGTATGAGGCAAGTCCAAAGTATACTGGAATCATAGAATGTCCTGGTTGGAGAAGACATTAAGATCAAGCCCAACCATAACCTAACATCTTACTGTGCACAACCATTAGACCATGTCCCTAACCTCCTCATTCAAATGCCTTTTAAACACCTCCAGGGACGGTGACTCAGAATCACATAATCATAGCATCAAAGAATTATTGAGGTTGGAAAAGACCTCTGAGATCATCAACTCCAGTCTATGAGCTAACACCACCACATTAGCTAAATCATGCCATCAAATGCCACATCCAATCTTTTTTAAAGACCTCCAAGGATGGTGACTCCACTACCTCCCTGGGCAGTCCATTCCAGTGCCAGTCTCGCTTTCTGTGAGAAGTACTTTCTAATATCCAACCTAAACCTCTCCTGCCACAGTTTCAGACCATGCCCTCTTGTCCTGTCACAAGTTGTCTGAGAGACAAGCCTGACCTCCACCTCATTACAACTTCCTTTTAGGTAGCTGTAGAGAGTGATATGGTCCCCTCTGTCTCCTCTTCTCCAGCCTAAACAACCCCAGCTCCCTGAACCTCTCTTCATCAGTCTCCCACAGCCTCCCCCTCACCAGTCTCATCACTCTCCTCTGGACTTGCTCCAGGCCCTCAGTACCTTTCCTGCAGTGAGGTGCTGAGAGCTGCACACAGTGCTCAAGGTGAAGCCTCACCTGTCCTGAGTACAGGGGCAGAATTACATCTCTAGTCCTGCTGGCCACACTAATCCTGATACAAGCCAAGATGCCACTTGCCTTCCATGCCACTTGGGCACACTGCTGGCTCATGTTCAGCCGGTTGTCAACCAGCACTTCCAAGCCTTTCTCAGCCAGGTTGCTCTCCACCCATCATCATCTCTGAAATAGTGCCCAAATTTGTTTCAGATTGTAAGATTCTGTAATTCCTATTTTTATGCTGTTAGTGTAATCCTGTAATACCCTGGTTCCTGGGTACTCTCCATCTCAAAGATGCTGCTGTTGAGTAAGACTTAGGATTACTTCTCCTATGTGTCAGGAGCCCCTCAGGTATCTGGAAAGAGACTGAGTACCCAGGTAATAATACCCAGAAATGGAAAAACTCTGTATATTCAAACACAGAAAGGAACAGAGGAGAAACAGGAGCAGAGAACAGAAACTGGGGGACAAAGAAGAATGGGATCTTCAGAGGGCAAAATTAGAGGAAAGACATTCAGGAAAAAAAAATGTGGTAGACACAGGGGTGGTATGTATGTAGTGGAAGAGTACTGGGGTTGGCTGGGATAGGACAGCATAGTTTTCTCTCCTCTCCTCTAATTAGATTTGGGACTAACACCACACAAACAAGACTGAGCATTCATCACATGTCTGTGAAACTCACTAATAGTATTTAGTGACCAGTCTGGCCAGAATTACAGGCTCATTCTGCTAAACCTGCGGCACAGCAGACCTACTCAGGGAAACTGTACTTCGAACTTAGAAGATGGTTTACAAATCCTGTGTTGAACCAGGAAAAAATAAGGTCTAATGTGATTCAAATTGGGAAAAAATAGTCAATATTTTAATACAATTTCTGCCTTGGTCCATCAGATTTCAAACATGAACAGTAGTTTAAGTGTCTGATATTATAAGCACACTAAAAAAGAGATGAAGAGATGCATTTATTGAATAGTGAAGAATTTTGATTAAGGTATATGAGAAATACTCACAAGACAAATGATTTTATATGAAGTATGGACTTTGGATATTTCACAGCTAAAAAATACAGACTGGTGAACAAAAAAAAAACCTGAACTACACATTCAGTAAAAAAAGGAGACATCTTCTGGAAAGCCAAGTATGTCGTGTAATAAGAGCTGCACTATAATGCATAAGAGACTGGATTTCCACAGACCATATTAATTCTGGCATTTCCTTGCTTCTGATGTTTTCCTTTGCAACCGTAACATCCTTTTAACATGATTTTCTTGGACCTCATTACACTAGATATTAAACCATGAACTGGTCCTGCTCTATGAGGTGTTCTCACACACTCATGGTGTTAAAACTCGTAATGCAACACAGGCAAGAAACTCCTTCTAACACTTACTATAAAGCACAGCTGAAAAATCCTGCAACATCACCAGTCAACTATTCTGGCAAGGAAATTACTGAGTTCCTCATCTAGTGCATCAAATATGGCCTTCAGCATCCCTCCCAAACTGGCAAGCATGGAATAGGGCCAAGTAGAGCCTGCAGTGCTTTGGGTCTGGAAGAAGCAGCTCTGCATGGGAGCTCTAACATGAAGGAATTAAGAGAGAAAAGTGCTCTTTGCAGGTCCAGAGACATCTCTGTGCACATTGCTCAGGCATCTTGCTCAGTCTGTGCTGATCATAGAATGGTATGGTTGGAAGGGACCTCAAGGATCATCTAGTTCCAACCCTCTGCCATAGGCAGGGACACCTCCCACTAGGACAGGTCACTCAAGGCCTCATCCAACCCGGCCTTGAACACCTCCAGAAAGGTGATGTCACTTCTGTTAGGTGCAGAGTGTTGGCAGAGCAGGCACATTTCTACTGCCTGGATACTTCTCTACAGCAAATTACCCTGGTGAAATCTACTCATTGCCCAGAGAAGGGGATCATGTCTGTGGTATGGTCCCGGGGAGGATGTGGCACTCAGGGGAACAGAATGATGGAAATATATAGAATATATAGAATTATATATATAGAATCTATATGGAATATTTAGAAACATAGATTCTCTATATATGGAAGTTTAAATGGAAATCGTAGAATCACAGAATGGTTTAGGTTGGAAGTGGCCTCAAAGATTATCTAGTTCCAACCCCCTGACACAGGCTGGGACACCTTCCACTGGAACAAGAAGAATAGTATATCTCAAGTTGTGTGACATTGCTATGAGAATGAATAGTCATGTAGCTTGCCCTTCAAATACTTTTTAGATGCTGACTTAAACACTGTTTATATATAGCTTTGTAACCAAATCTTTAGCACAGAGCTTGCACTATGCCAAGTGTAAGAAAGATTTCCTTTACTGCCGTGACAGCCTTCATTGCTACCACACAGAACAAATAATGACATTTTCTTGACCTACAAAAACAGGGCAAGGGCTAACTTAAAGATGCACTGTTAGGATTTAGCCTACAAATTGTAGCCATTCTGACCACATACATACTTTCAAACACATTTTAAGAAAATATACAAATATTACTGAGAAAGAAGTTGGGAGTTTTTTGGGTTTGGGTTTTTTTTTTTTTTTGATGGTTGAATTCAAATAGTATTACAACTATGCATATCTTGTGATGCCAAAATCTCAGTGAAACTTCTGCAAAAGCAAACAGGAATGCTGAAGATGCCTAGAGAAAGACCTCACAGGAGTTTCTGGTAACACCAAATTCTCAGTTGAATTTTTCACAGTAAATCTCCACTATGTTACAATGCTATAGGTCTCATAATGCCTTTGGTTACTTAAGCATAATAATAATATTTGATAACATATTTAAACAGTTTATATGAAAATGCAACATGAAATGGACATGTATGAAAATATGCTACTATAGATGCTACTATAGAGCTACTAACCATCAAATTTTTAGTAGGTTTCTGACTTAATAACCCAACCACTGATGCTACTGTTGAGTGAAAGGTGTTCAAGTAATAGAAACATTTTGTACAGTATCACATTATCACAGTATCACAAAGGTTGGAAGAGACCTCAAAGACCATCAAGTCCAACCCATCACCACAGACCTCAAGACTAGATCATGGCACCAAGTGCCACGTCCAAACGTGCCTTGAACACCTCCAGGGACGCCAACCCCACCCCCTCCCTGGGCAGCCCATTCCAGTAGCCAATGGCTCTCTCAGCGATGAACTTTCTCCTCACCTCCAGCCTAAACTTCCCCTGGCACAGTTTGAGACTGTGTCCTCTTGTTCTGGTGCTAGTTGCCTGAGAGAAGAAGGTAACCTCCCCCTGGCTACAACCACCCTTCAGGTAGTTGTAGACAGCAACAAGGTCCTCCCTGAGCCTCCTCTTCTCCAGGCTAAGCAGTCCCAGCTCCCTCAGCCTCTCTTCATAGGGCTGTGCTCCAGGCCTCTCCCCAGCCTCGTTGCCCTTCTCTGGACACGCTCAAGCACCTCGATGTCCTTCTGAAATTGAGGTGCCCAGAACAGGACACAGTACTCAAGGAGTGGCCTAACCAGTGCAGAGTACAGGGGGAAAATGACCTCCTGATTTTTCATAATGCAGGTATATTATAGTTATATTATAACTGAATCACATCCTGAAGTAAATTTACTGTCTCTCAGCAAATCTGGAAGTAGTTTTAATCCCAATGAAAGAGGAAAACTGTAGCATATCAATCAACTTAATGTCAAGGAGAAAAACACCACTAATTCACTAGAATTAATTTGATTCACAACTGAAGTATTGTTTCATTAAAATTAAAGGTTGTATGAGCAAGTCCTCAGTGAAAACAAATGTCATGGTTATCACCTAAACTAGATTTATCTATTCAGTAGCCTCTTCTGTTTTCTCAGTAATGATATTTTTATGTCATCAACTAAAATTGATAGTTGTAACCAAAACAGACTGAGTTTTGAACATGTTGTTGGTTTTTTGGGGGTTTTTTTGGTGGTATGGAAGTAGAATGCTGAAGTAGAATGCTGAAGTTTGCCTTTGTATTTTATGTAGCACAGTACACAACATTTCACAGAAATCACAGAATGTCAGGGCCTGGAAGGGACCTCGAAAAGTCATCCAGCCAAACTTTCCTGCCAAGGCAGGATCACCTAGATCAGATCACAAAGGAATTCATCCAGGCAGGTCTTGTATATCTCCACAACTCCCCTGGGCAGTTTGTTTCAGTGTTCTGTCAGCCTCACAGGGAAAAAAGTCTTCCTCATGTTTCCATGGAACTTCCTGTGCTGGTTTGAGGCTAATTGGAATATTTTAATGGAGAAAATTATATTAAAGGATGTGAAAAGGAAACAATGGTGATATCTACTTCACTCATAGGTTTGCTGAGATGTATGAGAACAAGAACACAAAACATAGAGAAGAGAGTCTCTTGGTCTCTCTTTGGGAGCCAGTGGGTCCCCTCCTCTCTGCTGAATAATCTAGCTAACCACTCTGCTTCTAACCTCCCTTGCCCATCCTCCAAATTCACCTTGCACATAAGAAAAACCCTTGGGTAATATAGAAGGGTGGGAGCAGGTGGAAGGATGGTTGGGAGCCCCTCCTGGGGACTCTGATTTCTGGGAGGGGAGTTGTGTTTCTGTATTACCTTTACCTTGTATATTTCTGTAAATATTCCTGTATAGAGTGTATACATCTGCTTCTACATTGTGCTAAGCTGTAAATAAACTTCCAGCTGGCTGAGTCTAGTCTGATGATTTTACAAAGTTGGGGGGGGTGGGGAACTCCCAAACCATCACACTTCCTATGCCTCACCTTCCACTCATTGCCCCCTCTCCTGTCATTGGTCATCACCAAGCAGAGCCTGGCTCCATCCTCTTGGCACTCACCCTTTCCATCTTTATAAACATTGATGAGGTCATCTTTCAGTCTCCTCCTCTTCCAAGCAGCACAGCCTCAGCTCCCTCAGTCTCTTCTTGTAAAAAAGATCTTCCACTCCCTTCATCATTTTTGTGGCTCTGCACTGGACTCTTTCAAGCAGTTCCCTGAGATCTTTGTTGAACTCAGGGGCCCAGAACTGGACCCAATATTAAAGATGCAACCTCACCAGAGCAAAGGGGGAGGAGAACCTCTCTTCATCTGCTAACCACAGTCCTTCTAGCACACCCCAGAATGGCACTGGCCACAAGAGCATATTGCTGTCTCATGGTCAACATTCTATCAACTAGGACCTCCAGGTCCTTCTCTCCTTTACTGCTCTCCAACAGGTCAGCCCCTAACCTATACCAATACAAGCGGTTGTTCTTTCCCAGGTCCTAGACTCTACACTTACCCTCGTCAAATTTCATTGAATTTCATCAAATTTCTTGTGCTCAATTCTTCAGACACCAGATACATTTTTTAAGAGGTGAGAGGAATAAGAACACTCTGGATACTGTGGAGGAGCTTCAGATGTGTAGCACAGCACAGGGGTGGAACGAGGAGATGGGAACAGAAGTCCTTGCTGTTCCACCATCAATTCAGTTTTCCATGAAAACCGTTTGCAAGATAGCCAGTGTCCAAAATGAAATGTGTTATTGATGTCCTCCTGCCTCCCCTACCTTTCCCAAGCCTAAAAGGTTGCTAACTCTGGTCTGCAGTGCTATGCGGCATACATCTAACTTGCAACAAAAACTAACCCAGAGAAGATACATCTAGTATCAAATACTTGCAATTCAGGCATCTAAATCTATCTGGGCTTGTCACCTCAGGTTTCCTTTACATCCAGCAGAAAGATACAGATGTATTTTACTTGACCCAAAGTAGCCATCTGTTTCAGACAGAGAGGAATTATGCCAAGATTAATTGTGAATAATGGCTGCTGACTGCTGAAGAGGGCAGGTACTGAGAAAGGCATTGAGGAAATGGAATGGTGGTGCCAGAGTGTAAGAGAGTGCCCACTGTCCCCACACAACCTGTGTGCCTCATTTCATCTCCCACACAATCCCATTTGTCTGCCACACTTAGTACATTAATGAAGAGAGAGAGCTCTTGCTAAAGTATCGGGCCTTAGAGCCTCAACTTTTTTTGAGCCAGTCATTGACAAATAATTTTAAGATGGAGCTATCATTTATGACGCATTATGATGCATATGTGCTAAATGCTTCCACCTTTTTAGATGACATTCTTCATCGCTCCCACAATGTTCTAGACTCCTGTATAAACTTCTGTAGAGAACAGCACGGACAAAACTTCAACATGAACCAGCCTACAGACAAGCCAAGAGGCTGCAAAGTGGTGCTGTGTTTCCCTTAGCTCTTATATCACCACGCTGGAATGATGAGCAGCAACACGCTCGAGCTGTTGACGGCATGCACGGTACATTGGCAGTAAAGTGAACAGGGATTTAATCAATCCAGGTAAATGTCTTTTTCTTACTTACAGGCCAACCATAATGATTGTTTCTTTCAGAAACTCTGCACGGCCTTAACACTGACACAAGCCTTTGTGTTATTTAAATCAAGTTCATCCAGTATAAAACTGTGCTTCTATTGAAAAAGTTTAATGGAAGGAGGTGTCATTAACTTATACTTCTGATGTAAATTGATAACATCTGAGACAACTTTAACTCCTCAACTTTTCTCTTTCATATGCTATCTTTGGGGTCAAAACTTCCCTTCTTCGGTATTTTCTTGCTAGTGGAAGGATTTGCTATGTGTTTGTTTTTGCAACCTGATTAATGAGTTCGTTCAGTTCAGTGCTTTAAGCTTCTTTCAAGTCTTTTATACCTGAAAGCATTTTAAAAACACATTTCGAATTGCTTTTGGCACAAATGAACTTCAAAAAAATATCAGAGGGTGTGACGGTCAAGTCATAATTTAAGCCACTGTAGCCAGTAAAGTAACTGTCTACTACATTTTGAAATGCTTTTATATATGCACTGGAGAGAGGGGATACTGGCATTCTTTTTTTTTTTTTTTTTTTTTTTTTTCCTCCCTTTTTGTTCATTTGTGTAAGATGAAAGAAGAAAATATTCCTTTCCTTAACTGGTAGGGCAGGCAGGGCAAATGCCACACCACAATAGCACTTTTTGTTTCAGTCTGGGTTACCTAATAGCTCAGAGCTCACACAACACTTTCCTCTGCCCTGCTGGGAGGATGGGCTATCAGCCTGGCTCCCTTCCCAGACAGAAAGAAAGAAACAAAAGGAACTAGCTCCCCATTCAGCAGTTCCAAAGGCAAGGAAGCGCCACCGGTCTGGAAATCATTTATTGTCCAAGTCAGGATCAGGAAGCAATCCCACAGCATTAGCACTGGACATCTCTTATTGTTTTTTCTCACTTACATTCCGCTTCTCTCCCTCTTTTAATAAAAAAAACTCTGAAGACAAGTCCCTGGCCTGGTTTTGCCTTTTCAAATCAGCAGCTATGTGCCAGTGTAGCTGAATATGCAAGCATACCCTTAGTGCCTGCCAGGCATCTCCGAACTGGAAATCAGCTTGTAGGCACTTTTCTTAATCTAGACATGAAAAAATGCTTTCTGTTTTTACTCCAGTTACACTTCCATGACCTCCTCCAGGTTTGTAGTAAGCACATCCTTTTTATTAATTTTAAATGTTTGTTTTTTAAATCTTTGCATTCCCAGGTACCACTGATCCCTTCTCAGGAGACAAACATACTGAAAGGCAGGAAAAGAGCCATGTTGCACAATGCTTTCTAGATTCAATATTGTTGATTCCTCAGCGCCACAGAAATACCATAAGCAAAGTAGGTGTATCAAAACTACTTTGCAGCTGTAATTTAATATTCAAAGGAATAGTAAGTCATCACTTGTCATATGCATAAAATTCAGTGTCACACCCCTAGAAACCCTGAACTTATTTTATTTCCTCCTGCTTTTCAACACTATCCAGGGCCAACGAATGCAAAGGAAAAAGCAAAAGAAGAGGGGAAAAAAGATCAAACTTTGAAGCTGAAATTTAAAGCAATGAAAGTCAGGAAGTTCAAAAGTTAGTGTTCTTAAGGTTGTGTTAACTTGGCCATGTTGCAAATACATCAGGATATTTTGTTAAAGGCATATAGCACTGCACCCTGAAGCATAGTGAAACCATCTCATGTGAGCAACAGCACAGTGCATTTCTACAGCTAATGCTGATGATTTCTTCTGCCGCAGGCTAAGCGTCTCTGCCACAGGGTGGTTCTCTGAAGAAGCTGATACCTCCCTAGGATGAAGCATTCCCTTAGTTCACCAAAGAGCTTACATACTGACATCCACAGAAAGGAAGGCTAACTTCTCTCTCAGAATCACAGAAACATTCAGGATCACCAAGCCCAACAGATATCCCTACTCTACAAGGTGCAGCCTAAACCCAAGCATTAATTCCCAAGCACCACATCCAAACGACTTTTAAACACATCCGGAGTTGGTGACTCAAACACCTCCCTGGGTAACCCACTCCAATGCCCGACTACTCTTTCCTTGAATTCTTTTTTCCTACTGTCCAGTCTAAACCTACCCAGTGGCAGCTTGAGGCCATTCCCTTTTGTTCTATCACTAATTACCTGTGAAAAGAAATCAGCAGCAGCCTTTCAGGTAGCTGTAGACAGCAATGAGGTCTCTCCTCAGCCTCCTCTTTTTTAAACTAAACAGCCCTAGCTCCTCTAGAGTCTCTTGCCTCACTAGAAAATAATCTCTTCCCTCCTTATGAACAAAGAACATTTGACACATTTTTTCCCTCACTAAAAGGAAATTTAAAGAAATTGCCTTGTTGATCATCTCGTATTTTCTGTTCTTCACTATCTTGATTTCTGTCTAGGAGATTACTGATACCCAAGTCCAGTGAACATGATCACACATCTGTCAACTGCTTATTCTCAGAGATGATTAAATACATTTATATGGAAAATAGTTTGGTTTATCAGAGAAGGCCTTTTCCTACCCCTGTACTCTTGACTGTCTTCTGTATTTTTAATAAATCAACTCATCAAATGGTTTGGGTTGGACGGGACCTCTAGTCCAACCCCCTGTAGTCAGCAGGGACATCTGCAACTAGAGCAGGTTGCTCAGAGGCCCAAGCAACCTGACCTGGAATCGTTCCAAGGACAGGGCAACTACCGCTGCTCTGGGCAACCTGGGCCAGGTTCTCACCACCCAGAGTGTAAATATGTGTTACGACTAATGAAGATCAGCCACCCAAAACATGCCCTACTCTCAGTCAACAACCTTGTGTTTCTTAGCACCACTGAGACTTCAGTTATTGACGGGCCAATACTGAGTAAGAAATGTCTACAATACTACTAGCTTTAATCTGCTCTGGTTTAGAGCAGTGTTCTCATCAGCTGCATTCTTCACACCAGAGCTAAAAGGGACTTTAACCTGAACTATATTCAAAAAGTTCAGGAAATCATTAGTGCAAAAGAAAGAAAGACTTACATTTGTTCACAACAGCCTGACTTTATGAAAGCTTTGTACTAAGTAGTTTTCAGGCACCAAAGTCTTCATAAAAGCTCAGTCCATCCATTCAGTTAAGGATGAATGAATACCAGACTTGTATCATGGTCTGATAGAATGTGATGGAGCAGTTTGTGTACACTGAAAGCACTGCATGTGGATTCAACTACATTCATAACTTGGTTTATTGACAATCCACAGAAAGTTCTTAGGCTGAGACCTGAATTAGTCAAAACTCAGCAGACACAAGACACAAGGTCTAACTGCAGCTACTGGTTCACCAGTACCACTTTTACTTTTGCTCTGATACACTCTTGGTCAACTTTTGTTTGCTGTCAGTCTTTTCCCAAACATACACAGCTAAACGAGTCAGGTGCAATGGTAGGAGATCAGTGCATTACCTGCAGTATTGGACATCACAATCCATGCTGTGTGGCCAGTCCAGTACATGCATGTCATAAAGAATTAGAAGAAATGTTGGTCCTTGTAGAAGGAAGAGAAGGAGAAAAACTAGTGATGTACTGCAGTTTTTCATTACTTTTTTTAGTCTGTATCTATTAAGACGAATTCAAGTCACTTCTGCATCCTCTGGATCCCTCTTCATGTCTCAAGACAGACAACTGTATTCAGTGGACAGTGTCATATGGGACAGAGAGTACTATAAAGACAAGAAAATGTACTGACTGTTACTCATAGATCAATAGATCATTGTCATATTCATAGTCACAGATCGTGGACTTCTAAAGCAGACCAGCCTGGATGAACAGAGAGCTTAAGATGGAACTCAGGAAAAAAGTAAAGTTTATAACCTTTGAAAGGAAGAGCAGGCAAAGCAAGGGAATTACATGGATGTCAGGAGGTTATTCAGGGATAAAATTTAAAGTGTTCCTATAAACACATTAACAACAAAAGGAGGTTAAGAAGAATCTCCATTCATTATTGGATATGGAAGGGAAACAGTGACAAAGGATGAGGAAAAGGCTGAGGTACTTAATGCATTCTCTGCCTCAGTCTTCATTAGTAACACCACTTGTTCTCTGGATCCCCAGCCCCTTGTGTTCAAAAACAGGGATTGGGAGCAGAATGAAGACCCCATAGTCCAAGAAGAAATTATTAGCTGCTTGCTACACCTCTTAAGCAGACTTAAGTCTATTGAGTTGTATGTGATCCACCCAAGGGTGATGAGGGAGCTCACGGAAGTGTTCACCAAACCACTTTCCATCATTTATCAGCAGTCTTGTCTAACTGAGGAGGTCCCAGTTGACTGGAAGTTAGAAAACATGATACTCATCTCTAAGAAGGCCTAGGATGATTCAAGAAACTGTGGACCTTATGACTGGGTCATAGCGCTGGGGAAGCTTTAAGGAGCAGATCACACAGCACATGCAGAACAATCAGAGGATCAGGTCCCGTCAGCACACGTTCATGAAGGGCAAGCACTGCTTGACTAACCTGATCTCCTTCTATGACAAGGTGACCCACTTAGCAGATGAAGGAAAGACTCTGGATGTTGTCTACCCAAACACCAGTAAAGCATTTGGCACTTTTCCCAGAATATTCTCCTGGACAAAGTAGCTGCTTATGGATCAGACAGATGTATGCTTTACTGGGTGAAAAAATCATTGGATGGCCAGGCCCAAAGAGTGGCAGTGAACAGTTAAATCCAGTTGGTAGCCACCATACTAGTGGTGTTCCCCAGGGGCTGGTTTTAGAGATGGTTTGACGTATTTATCAATAATCTGGGTGAGGGAATCAAGTGCACTTGCAGTATGTTAGCAGATGACAGGAAACTGGGTGACAGTGTTGATCAGCTTAAAGGTTGGAAGGTTCTGCAGAAAGATCTGGACAGGTTGGATCAATGGGCCAAGTCAAACTGTATGAAGTTCAAAATGGCCAAGTGCTGGGAGCTGCACTTGGGTCACGAGAACCTCATGCAATGCTGCAGACTTAGGGAAGAGTGGATGGAAAGTTGCCCTGTGGAAAAGGTCCTGGGGGTGTTGGTCGACAGTCAGTTGAATTGAGCCAGTAATGTGCCACGGTGGCCAAGAAGGGCAATGGCATCCTGGCCTGTATCAGAAATAGTGTGGCCAGCAGGAGTAAGGAAGTGATTGTCCTCCTGTACTTGGCACTGGTGAGGTTGCATCTTGAATAATGTTCTCCGTTTTGGGCCCCACGCTACAAGAAAACCATTGAGTTGCTGGAACATGTCCAAAGAAGGGCAACAAAGATGGTGGAGATTCTGGAACAAGTCTCGTAAGGAGCAGCTGAGGGGACTGGGGTTGTTTTGTTTGGAGACTGTGAAGGGACTTTATATATCTCTAGAACTACAGGAAAGAAAATGTAGAGAGCTGTGGGTCAATCTTCTCCCAAGCAACAAGCAAAGACACAAGTCAACAGCCTCGAGTTGCACCAGGGGAGGTTTAGACTGGATATCTGGAAAAAAATCTTTACTGAAAGGGTTATTAAGCATTGGTACAGGCTTCCAAGGGAAATGGAGCCATTCCTGGAGATTTTTAAGACATGTAAATGTGGTGCATAGGGACATGGTTCAGTGGCGGACCTGGCTATGCTATGTTAATGGTTGGACTTGATGATTCTTAGATTCATAGAACAGTTTGGATTGGAAGGGACCTTAAAGATCAATGGACCTTAAAGATCATCTAGTTCCAACATTCCTGGTATTGGCAGGGGCAGCCTCCACATAACCTGTGTCTGTGAACACCTCCAGGGAGGGGGCATTCATGACCTCCTGGGTAACCTGTTCCTCAAAGAATTAATTTCTAATATCCAGTTTAAATCTTCCCTTCTCAAGTTTAAAGCCATTCCCTCTCACCCTATCACTACAAGCCTTCCTGACTTCCTTGTAGGCTCCCTTCAGGCACTGGAAAGTTGCTGTCTCCCTGGAGCCTACCTTTCTCCAGGTTGAACGGCCCCAACTATCACAGTCTGTGCTCATAGTGGAGATGCTCCAGCCCTCTGGTAATCTTTGTGGCCCTCCTCTGGACCCATTTCAGCACTTCAATATTAAATGTCTTTTCCAACCTTAAAAAATTCAATGATTCTGTGATGTAGTAAAGCAATTCAATTCCACATCTTGATCTGAATTCAGACTCTATGTAGTCTAAAATGTCAACTTCAATTAAATGGTCACTGGGCAATTTTGCTGTGACTGGGTTCAGGGGTGGGGAGGCTTGACTGGCACTGTAGGCAAGGATCACTTAGGAATGTTATGTTTTTTAGCTCCAGTGTGTTTGGTAGATAAAAGGAAAAAAATCCTGCTCTAAATGGTTGTCAGGACGACTTTGTCCTTTCTCACTACAATAATCAATGGTTGTTGCTTATAAGCAGTTGTTCACAGATCTCCTTCACAAACCCTCAAAGGGACTACTACTTCCACATTGAGTACATATACTGAGATTTGGGAATGCAAACATGACTAACTGCTAAAAATGGCCCATTCCTGTCTTGGTTTGCATGGGCTGCCACTGGTGCCTTCACCTTGCTTCAACCCCTGCACTGTAGGTAACAACAGCAGCTGAGGCTATGTTGTATTAAGTCCTTTAGCAACAGACATTGCTTGGGTAATGGTGTCAAGCTTGAAAACACAAAGACTTAAGCTTAAGTCTGAATAGACTGTGTTGGTTAGGTCCAGTTTCTTCAATGAAATGATTCAGAATAAAAAAGGTGAATATGCTTTTGTAGGAGACTCAATTAATGTCAAAAAGCAACAGGTGGGCAGAGCAAGAAGACAGGTTGGAGGGAGGATGAACAAGGTAATATGAGCAGGTAATATGAGCACTATTTTGGCTCAACACCTGCCTACCCATTATCAACTGAAAGATGGGAATTAGATGAAGACCAAGTTAAAGCATTATTAAAATAAAATAAACTTTTAAAATAAGCAAAGCCAAACAAACCTCATTATTTCATATATTTTCCTGTCACAGCATGTCAAAGATATTCAGCAATACACATTTGACTTTTTACCAGACAGTACCTATCTGAATCTGAACAAATAATTTGGTCTACGAAAACAACCAAATCTGATGTCACCAGCTAACTGTATAACACTAATGTTTTTTGGGTAATGCACTGAAGCTATTCCAATTAAGATCCCATGCTTAAAATATATACAAATGATGTTACAAATGAAAAACAAAAGTGTGTTCAAAACTAGGGAGGGGGGACATGGAAATAAGACAAGAAGTTAATAAGTATTTGCATGTCACATTCACCCTGAAAATTACCAAGGAACTCATTTGCAGTGAACAGCTGCACTTTTTCTTCTTTTTCATACATTTCTGTTCTTCCTCATTACTGAAGCTAACTAGTTTAGCACTGTAGCAATAATTTCTAGCAGCTGTTGTAGCCTTAATAATCTACACTAGATAGCCAAAACTTTTGGCAGCCTCCTTTTATTAGAGTAAGGATGCAGAAAAGTCTTCATTGCTCAAACTACACACTGGTCAGAATAAAGGAATTTTATGGTCTAGATTGTGAAAAAAAATAATCGGTTTAAAAGAAGATAAAATGACACAAAATGTTGTGGATATCATCTAAAGACTATTTGTGGATATAATATAAAGACTATTTGCATGCATTTGTATCATCAGGCAATCAAATTTATTTTGGTTTTGGTTGGTTTATTTTCAGTGCCTCTAGAACACTTCAATGAAAGTGAAGAAAATGCTTCTTAAAAACAAGTATTTTCTTTTTCAGGGGTAGATTAAAAACATAAAACATAATACCCATAACATACATATAGTTACTATATGCAAAATCCTACTAGGCTACTTTTTAAACATAGAATTGGCACTTAATTATTCAAATGGTAATCAATAGGTAAACTGCAGGTAACATTTGCAACACAACATTTATTACAAATCTGATTAATATGACAGTTTTTAGACGTCATTAATGGCAATTAACCACAAAGGGATAAATGATAACATTTGTCTATGCACATGTTTGCTTCTACACTAGTAATAGCAACAGCCACAATTATAAAGCTTACTAAAAATATTGGCCATTTTAAAAAATTGCTTTATGCTATGGTTTTGAGCACCAGAGTAGCTTTATTTACAGTAGAAAATACTAAAATAAATCACAAGCCATCATCTTATTATTTTTCCTCATTGGTCAAAGGAGACAATATCAGAGGTCAAACAGCCCCTAAAAAGCCAGAATAAAGAACCACCTGATAAAAGTCATGTTTCAGCTTACATATAAGGAATTTTTGCCTCTTTTTTTTCAGGTTTAAAAATCTGACTGGTTTATACTGCTAAGCTGTTTTAGGACATGCAGAGAATGTTTCAGTTTTTTCAATAAAACTGCTCTATTGAAACATATTATTTAAAAATATTTAAAAGTAAATTTTATCGTTTCAAATGTTCTATAAACAAAATAGTTGAACTAGGTTTCCAGAAGTAATTAATTAACTAGTTGTGCAGGATTTGAGTTTTTTCCCAAATTCATACCACTCTGTTTATATTTGCAGTCCTCCAGCAAATTCTTCAACCAAAAGGCAATTACTTGGAATAAGGAGTTCTTCCAATTTATTTTGGATGGTTTTATACAGATGTATCTTTAACTAAAAAGCCTCTTTAGTTTAGGTAAATGTAACAACAAAAATGCTCTAAACTTTGAAAGTATTAAAAACAAAAATAGAGACTTTCATAAAGAAGGATGAATTTCATATACCAAGGTCAATGGTCAGAAATAACAATAAAGCGTATCGCATCTGCAGTACTTCCTCCCACAAGATCCTGCACAATCAGCCCTATTTCAGACACATAAGCAAGTGTCCTTTGTCTCCAGCTTTAATGTACAAAGTCTCCTGTATCTTTCCACCCCCCTCTTCCTTCTCTTCTGTCTCCCCAACCTGATCCTGGAATGTTTTGGCCACGAGGTTAAGAAAGATTTTCCCATTTATCACAACCTGCCAAGCGCAACAGGGTCACAGTCCCAGCCCCAGTCCTACTGCTCAGCTAATCCAGCCTCAGAACAGGCATGAAACTTCAAAGATTTTTTGCCACAGGCAAAAATTAGTCCTTATTTGCTTTAAAATCCAAGTATCAATCAAGTTAAACTGCTCTTCAGAGGAGCTAACATTTTGAACGTTCAGAGCAACATGTACATTTGGTTCTTAGTTGTGACTCTAATTGAATGCAGAGCTCACCTGGAATAGCACTACATATACTTGAAGTACAGCAACAACTCAATCATGAGATAATTTCTTTTACCCAGGAGAGAACTCTAGGTGAAAAGACCTGTTCAAACATAGATGCAAGCATACTAGAAAATGCTTTTGAGTATACATGCAAATAATATTTATGGTACATACAGAATCTCTGTTTGTATGAAATTACTTCAGATTACTGTACCCACCAAAGGTTTTATAATCAGCTATACCAGATGATCAGCCATGGTTACATACAACTGCAAATCTCAGTTAATGACTGCTAAATATTCCTGAAACTAACTCTGAAGAAGAATTACAGATTTGCTATGGGAACACCTTTTGTTATTTAGGAAGCAAATATTTAATTCACTCTAGCTAAAAAAAAATATGTAGATGCTACAACGCTGGGATACTGCCTACCACTTTCTGCTCAATCCAACCAAATAATATAATTATGTTTTTTAAATTAACCCAGGTTCTTCAATACATAAATATTTTAACTGCATCCTTTTCAGTCTAAAATGTTATTATAAAATCAGCTTTTAAATTAATCTTCTCATTTTCTTCAGATCTTTACTTGGAATTGAAAACTGCTTAATCGTGTATCAGGAGAACAAATAAATATTGCACAGAGTAGAGAAAACGAACCACATAGATATTACATTTCATGTTAGGCTATAACAGAAATGTTTGTTGTGGTTTTTTTAGAGTAGTACAATTGAAAATGCAGTTTATACAATAAAACACAAAAATCAAGTAGCATATTAACTACAGCATCCAATTCTACAAACCTCTCACACGCCTTTCATACACAAATACGTCCACAGTCTCCTTTCACTTAAAGATATTTAAATGACGTATGTTAAAATCCTATCCCTTATAATTTGCTACATAAATGTTAGAAATTGAAATTTAAAAATTAATAAAGTGCTTCTTATTTCCCATATTCTCACAAAATAAGTGGAACTTAAATGTTATGTTTTGAGTGCGGGTACTTGCAAAGAAAACAACAAAACCCAAAAGATTAAAAAGATAGGCAAGTATGTGGGTGAGGCAGAGAGTACGCAGTGTGGGTTTTCACTTGCTTCCTCTAATTCACAGTACACTCAGACATTTTATCAAAACACAATACAAGTTTAGGAAATAACCCTGACTTTCCATGTCTGTAGCAGATCAATCTGCTTCTCTGTATGCACACTATAATATCCGTATACTTGTCTGCATGAGCACACAGGCATTCAGGTATTTCCACAAAGCCAAACTTGAGTTCTTTTGCTTGATATTACCCACATTCATGCAAAGCTGATGCTACCTGATTTGCTGTACAATGGTACAAGCCATGCTCAGCACTTCAATAAATCTCAAATTATTTTGGAAAAATGCTTTGGCAAGAATTCCACTTTTCAACTCTGCAACTTAAAATATTACTTGTTTTCTAC
Organism: Eubucco bourcierii; assembly: GCA_013396675.1. Lineage (NCBI taxonomy): Eukaryota > Metazoa > Chordata > Aves > Piciformes > Ramphastidae > Eubucco > Eubucco bourcierii. The sequence continues at coordinate 111,258 of VWZE01003156.1, read as the reverse complement.
ACCTTTTCCAAATAGACATTTGATTTATCTTAGAAGAAATTATAACGGCACAAAAGGTAGTGAGACAGTTAAGAGTTGTTTAGCTGAAATGTACTTCAGAAAATGCTGAATAGTCCAAGAAAAGAAACATGTAACTGGATCCTGCTGCTTGCTGTTCACCAGACTCCAAGCACCAAAAAAAAAAAAAACCTGAAGAACTCAGTGGCTGTAATAATTTATCATATCTTTCTTCCAAACTGTGATCCCTACACACTACAGTTCCCTACAGCAGCCATTCACTGTTTACAGATGAACCAAACTGTGTTGCCCTTTCTTCTCAGGGTCTTTGCTTGCTGCACTAGGATAATAAAACGGTATTGCCACAGTAAACCACTCCCGTGTTTCCCTGAATTAAATGGACATTTAAGTAGCAGTAACCATTGTGCCAGCTCCCATCGTGGTCCTCTGAATGCCGCACGGCAGCAACACTGCTGCACCCGCCTGCTACGGGAACCTCAAGGTAGAGAAAAGCATCTGAACACAACAGCAATACAAATGCAGGAACTTTCTGAAGAAGGAAGGGTTTATTTAGAGTTTATTCAGAGTTTATTCTCAGGAAACAGTTTGTGCAAGTGCAAACTGCATTCCAAAGTCTGAAGCAAATTCACAATGAAGGAAGAATGGAATACAAACTCATCGTGCCAACTGACAGATAACATTACAGAGAAAGTTAAAGCAGACATTAAGGGGCAGGACTGGTGCTTTAGCGTAACTACATTTCAGCATTATTTGTCCACAACCAATGTCTATAATCAGCTTAGAAATAGGCTAAATAGACACTAGTGAACTAGTACTATATGAAATGAATCCTATCCGTATCCACAGATAAGTAATTTAGGGTCAATTAATTTAAACTCAATATAAGCCAAGACACCTGTTTCAGCATATTGGCCGTTAAGTGTCTCTTGCAATATCGTATTGAATAACACCAAAGAATTGGAAAATGAAAGAAAGAATTTGGCAAAATGTGACATTCACAGCATATTGCAGAACGACAGATTTGATTTCTAACAGCACTTAACTAGTAAACTCCACTCTCAAGAACGAGCTGCTCCTGAAGAACATGAGGGATTCAATCCTATGACCTATGTAAACTGCTGTACTCTAGAGGAAATAAGAGCAAGTGTGCTGTGCCAACAACAAGTTTGAAACTGCTTCTACAGAAATGAAAACAAAAATCTCATTTTCAGAATGGAAATTGACCGTGCAATTAACACCCACTTACATTACCAATTGTATCACTACACGACATTTTTCATCAATAATGCAAGTTAAAATCTATCATATCCTTACCTCACTTGGCTCAGAAGAACAGAAATAAATTCCCCAAATGTACAAAGTCAGTTTCCAGGACAAAGGGGAGGGAGGGGAAAAAAAAAAAAAGTATCTGTTATGTTTAGCACTAATTAACTTCCGCTGTACAGGAGCAAAGGTGTGCAGACAGATTTTCAGGACCAAAAACCTTTTGCAGTGGCCAGCTAGGATTTCTCAGACTCGGAAACACTGAAGACACTTTGTTCTTCCTTGAACTGCCACGCCAAGCCTAGCACAGTCCGGTTACTTAACTAAGAGGAGATCTGGATAGTAAACAAGCTTGGCTCTGTCCAATGGCTTTCCACACCCTTCTGTTTATAGTAAGATGACTTGCATTCAGAGGTCACCCCATCAACAGCTCCTGTCTTTCAGTGGGCATCTAATGCGCTGCATTTATCCCAAGGCTCTTTTAATGAAGTCACCTTCTTGGTCCCTATTCGCCTGCTGTCACTACGACACATCTGCTCCTTATTGTTCAAAGTCCTAGTAAGTGCTGAAATACAGAAAAAAAGATGTACCTGGGCATATATTCTGCAAGTAATAAGATTATTTATAAACACTAACCTTGTCTATGAATACTGACAAAATAAAGGCATTTTAAAGATCAAAGAAGACATTTTGCCAGCAACATTCATCTTGTGAATAAGAGAAATCCAAGAGCAAAGAGAGCAGATGCCATTGTTTGATCTGGACTTTCAAAACTTTTGCAAATACTCCCCCAAAGGATAATGCATGTGTCTGTGGCAGATAATATTTACTTGAATATGTTAACATGCTGGAAACAAGAGATGAGGAGTGTCCTCGAGCTCTGCTGCAGAATGACACAGAGCCAAAAGAAACAAGGGTCAAGTGCCAGGACCCCTTTGCAAATACCAAGTCAACTCTGGGCTGAAAATACACATGGACTTGATGGCTCCTACAAAACACAGTAAATATGCAGCTGCATGCAGAGCCCAGATCTCTCCTCTCTCTTTTTTAGTTCCACAAATACAATGTGCTCCTGGTTACAGGGGGTTTGGGATTCAATTTTTATTTTCTTCATACAGCATTGCAAATCCAAGGGATAAAGCCAAACCTTACTTTGCTTTACTCTAATGGAAATTACTCATCACAACAGACATATTTAAATTAATTATACCTTACAAGGAGGCCAAGAATATGCTGTTTAGCATTTTTCTTCCCAAGTCCAAAGCCTCATAAAAGTAGGAACTGAGGACCCTTTCCAAATTTCTCCTAAGTTTTTTCCTCACTTCTTAGCTGTGGGTCAGCACTATAAAGTTCAGAATTGTTTCACGTGGAGATGTGAACCTGAAGATGGCACTCTCTCCTCATACAAACACAAACCTGGTTGCTGCTCAGAAATGCTCTTTGAGTGAAAGTTACACCTGCAGCACATTTTCAGCACCGTTTTTTGTCACCCCTGCAACATCGAAATGACAGATAGCAGCTTGGCTCTGTTAAAGCTAATAAAACATGATTGATGAACTGGGCTAGAAAGCCATGTCAGCTCAGATTAGGATATTTGTGCCATCATTTGACAGGTTCCACACTTTATTATTAGAATGGACTGTCAGTACTGTAATTGCCACTAATAAATACATTCATCCAGATTCCCCAGTGCCTTTTTTCTGTACTTAAGCCAATTTACAAAGATTAAGTACAAACACTTCTCCATAGGAAATCTTGCTAATTTTTATGAAATACTTGTGTTAGAAATACAATATAGTTCCTTAAACAGGTGTCTGACAGCTGCTATTATCTCAATCACTGAAATCCAAGTAATCCTCATTTTACTGCATTATGTGGCACAATAAAGGCTCACCTCTTCCACAGTGAAAACTCACTGGAGCATATATAAAGTACCGAGGAGCACACAATAAGTTTTCAGACGTTGGTTTTGACATTAGCATTGGGCATAACCTTATTCTTAACTGCTGAAACAACTAAGACATCAGATAGGAAAGGTTGCTAATGTGATTCACCATCAAAAGGTAAGGGAAACAAAGGGGAAAAAAAGCTATCATGAAAAATTATGCCAAAGGAAGACAGAAAGCCACAGGAGAGGCTCAAATCCTTATACACCACTCCATGAACTGCAGAGTCTCCACAATAGATGATGAGGAGCAAATTTTGTCTCTCTAGTCTAGTAGGCATCAGACAGAGACTCCACAAGCAGTAAAAGAACATGCCATCACCCCCTTTGCACACCTCTATACACAGAAGGTCTCCACTCAGCAGTTCCAAACCATAGCAGTCTCATTTGCCATCACCTGCTGGTATTTCACCTTTGTCCTCTGGTCCCCTGCCACAGACCAACACACCTACGCTCACAAGAGTGCAAGGACCAAAGAAATACCTGTCAGTCTTCCTGCTTTTTTCAGTAGAACAAGGTGGTTTTATTGTTTCTCAGGCCTGAATACCTGGAAGCAAAGTACACTCCCAGACACATTTTAGTGATGAGAAAATAATTCTATGCTGTAATTCTGCACAGACAGCAGAAGTGTCAAGAGATGATCAGAGAAATTATTACATCTACAGCACAAGCTCCCTTCTCAGGTTGAAGGGGGAAATCACTGTCTCAGCAGCCCTGATGAACTGCTTTGTCTGAAAATGGAGATTACCAAAGAGATGTTTTCTAAGGACACAATAATCAGAAGTTTCTTCATGCCCTTTTCTTTACACCACCATCCTAAAGATGCAAACCTAACAGAAAGGAAAACACCAGAGATGAGCTAATAAAAGTTGTAGTCATTTGAGAAAATGTGAGCGCATGAAATGTTCAATACAGTGAATTTCTCAATTCTGCAAAGAAAAGCCTTTGTTTAACAAAAGTTAATTCAGATATTCTTTTTTCCTGCTGCTTTATGCATCAGTATTCACTGTTTTCACACACAACAGAAAATACCAAACCAAAAAGAACAGCTTACAAACCAACAAACGATGCAGGACTGTGTCAGCTACAGCTACTGTTAGAACCACAGCTTTGCAGACTAATAACAATAATAGCGGAGTTGTGAAAGATTTATCTACTTTGTTTTCTTTGTCCCCTAGTTGCAGAAAGTGGAGAAAAGGAAACTGCTCTAATTATATAAGCAGTAATCACTAATGGGAACACATGTTCCCTTTGAATGCATTTTTGCAGTTGCTATGTTTTTATTATTCCTTCACATTTCATCATATGACATGAAGTATTTCTCAAGGAACATTAGAGGGAACAAACACACAGTAGCAACAGATTTTGGTGGTGTCAGCAACCTTGTTCAATACATTCTGAGAGCCACCACAAGCACTCCACATCTTGAGACAGTACTTTTTGTTTAATTGGTAAACTGATAAAACAGAAAAAATAAGAATGTAAGAAGTAGAGGCACGTTTTGGGAAAGGGTTGCCTGTGAGATTTTGGGCTGGTCAACAGTTTCATAACTGGAGATCAGGTTCAGTGCCAAATAAATATGTTAGTGGGTTCTGATCTTGCGATCAAAAATGGTTAGAAGGTGCTTTGATCAAGGAGAACTGCGCCAGCCCCTGATTCTCCCCACCTTGGGGCCCCTCTGCATTACCCTGGCTGGCTGACTGGCTCTGGCAGGTCACGGCAGGCCCTGGGGGTGTCAACCTTTATCCATATAATGGATAATGGTATAATGGTGCCTCCAACCAAACCAGCCTTGTCAAAAAAGCTAACTCATTCAGCTGCCTCTTTTCATTATTTTTTTTTTTCAGGTTAATTTACCTTTTCAGTTACAAAATTGTCAGGAAGAATAAATTTCCAGATCTGAATCATTCTGTTTTTCCAAGAAACTCTGATTAAATTTAAATTCACAACCCCGCTCTAAGATGACTTTGTTGTATCATCATTTTTGTTTTGTTTTCTCTGAGCTGTATCTGTGGCAATCCATTAGGCTTTATGGGATGACAAACTAGCCTTTTAATTTCACATCATAAGGTCCTCCTACTTGTCTGTAAAATCAAGCAAGTGAAACAAATAAAATCATTATTATAATATGTATATTATAATACTTCTGTCAGTATGTGATACTCTATTTATTATACTCTCCAGTCACCACTAACACTGTATTATGTTCTGCCTGGGCACTCACCAGTTTTTAGCTCCCTAGAGTAGTCTGCAGTCTCATCACAGTCCCCACTACTTTCCCTCTTCTCCCTCTCAGCCACGAGTATATGAGATTTTCAAACGGTGATAATGGAAAAAGTTTACAAACATAAATCAGAATTCTACAATGTAAAGATAAATTAATAGCAGCAACAAGTCCTATCCCAACAACAAAAGATTAAAATGCAGCTTTTCTTATGGCTCTAGAAAATCACCTTTACTTTATGATCAAATAAGAAGTTTAATTAAGCAAGCATAGAAGAGAACTTGAGCTATGTGAAAGTTGGGAAAGAGTTTAAATTTCTGAAGCAGACTTTGAAAGCTGCAAGGGAAATAAAAGATCAAACAGTTAGGAGTTTTTGACTTGAACTTCTGATCAGCAGACTGTATTTCCAATTATTTTAACCATTATGCATTCAAAGACACTCATCAAGTACTTGAGTATCCGACTGCTCTCAGCCAAGCCTCCTTATTCCAGGTACCACCCATCTTGAGTAAACAAAATGCTGTCCATTTATAGTACTCTTTTTTTTTTTTTTTTTTTTTTTTCCCCCAGACAGATGTGATACTCATCACTGCTTATACAGAACATTTGTTTAGGTTTTTGTTCTTCTCTGACAGGATCAGCTCTCCTCCCTCTTTCCCCTTTCCCTCAGTATGTATGTGGCTACTTCATTGTACAAACTTAGAAACCATGGTTTGAAGAATGACACAGTAAGATTTTATTTTTTTTTAATATAAACCAGGGTCTTTATACTTGGTTTAACTTACCTTTTACTTTGAAATCTCACTGGCACCTCTGTAATTACCACAGATCTCACTAGAAAGCTAGAGCAGCATCAAGCCTGAGACAACCAAGGCAGGGATTCCTAAACTGTGGTATGCAAACCACTTCAAGGCACTACTTTTGTGCTGGGGCAGGCAAAAGCTGGAGCAGTAGCAACAGATCCTGACCTTTCTGGGCACAGTGCTAGGACTCACACTGTTTATTTGTGCCTGGAGCAAAGCCTAGCGTGGTAGGGGAAGTGCTTTTTGCATGAGGGAAAAAACAGTTTTTAGGTTTTGACTTGGGACATGTGGGAATTAAGGAATGGTTGACTTACCCTGAAAAAAAAAATCATCCATACATGACTCTTTTCTAGCAAATAGTCTCTTTTAAGCTGTCACTTTAAAGAATTAACAAAATCAGCAGTTTAACTGAGGTCACCTCCCTTACTGAGATTAATACATTAGTGTGTAAAAAAAATTTTTAAAGCACAGTATAAGACACTCTTAAAAATATCCTTTAACAATTTGGAGAAATCATAAACTAATAGATTACTTTTTTTTTTTTTAAGTCCACAGTTTTTATAGCTCTTTTTCTACAATTATGTTTAACGTCACAAATTAATATTAATAAAGAACTGATTAATATTAATAAAGAACTGATTAATATTAATGAAGAACTTAACACTCCCAAAGTACTGCTGAGCCATACTAACTAGTCATTTCTCAATCTTTTAATCAAAAGAGACTAGCAGCTAGTTAACAAAAACCCTCAGGTATCACACCAAAAGGAACGTATCTTACCTAGGTTTCCTCCAGTTACAGCTAACATTGTAACTGGTATGCAAGTTAAAATTTCATGGTCTTTTTAAGACACGCATCTGTTGCTAAAATAATTCCTTGGAAATATCATTTATTGTTACATTTCCCCTACGCTTTTTTGATTTGGGTGGGATTTATGTTCTTTTTCCATACTGCTTACAAAAAGTTTGTATCAAACATGGCACTGATAAATTCGTTCCTTTGAATGAATATATGCTCTTCTACTCAAAGGAGGACTTGCACAGAAGTTAACATTTTTTCCTTTGTTTGTGTTGGCAGCTTTACCAATGGGAATTACAAAGAATTTCACAGCCTGGCAAAGGGAGGAAGTGACATCTCTATATCCCCAAATTATCCAGCTTTCAGCAGCTCACTCCTTTTTCTGCTATGCTACACCACAGGCTTTTTTTCCCTTTTTCCTCCAGTGACAGCTTAGTGTTTAACTAAAATCCAGTCTTCCTTCTTTGTAATTTTATTAAATCCATTGTCTGCTTTAAGCTATCACATTCTGAAGTCTAAGTTAAGTTTTCAGTTCTCTCAACAACAAAACACAGGGCATATTCTGTTCTCTAGAGGCATCCATCAATTTTGTGCGGAATGCAACAAAATAATCAAGAGCAGAATCAGGGTTTTGGCTTCCACTGACAGTCTTAGCAAAATAGTATTGTATTAAGTGTGCCCCTAACGAAACTCTACAAGCTTTTAAATTTTTAAAACTTCTTAAAAATCTGCACTGCTTCATATGCAAGAATCCTTAAGTATTTTTCAAACTCACAGATACACAACTGAAAATATAATTTACTAATGGCTACTAAGGACAACACTCTCCTTTACTGTAGTCAGTCTCAGTCCATCCACGACTCTGTAGCAAAATTTGGCCCTTGCTGTAATTTTTTTACCTTGTGTTTCTATCCATAAAGAAAGTTTTAAATCACTGCATCCGGTTTTCTCATCACACTTGCATTTCTGCTACCCTCCCATCAATGGGGTTGCACTGTTGTAAGTGGCAGTAGAATTTGGATCAGGATACAGATTTCAACATCACCCTACTCAAAAATATAGTGTTTCAGAGGTTTTACCAGAACTTCAAAGGTGGATCATCTTACAAGCGACTAGTGCTGCAGAGCAAACATCCTCCATCATCACAAGCAATTTTTCAGCATCAGTGCAAGCATTTGGAAGAACTACTTAGTTTACATCATGATCTCTATTTCTGGACACAAGGACAGAAATGCAGATAAGTTGCTTTTGCATCCTATTTAGATTTCCCTACATAAAATGAAGATTAAGGTATCATAAATCATAATATGTAATAAAATGACTCAGAAGCTTTAAAAAAAAAAATCAGGTTTCTGTCACTGTTTTAAGACATTAAGTGCTTCAAAATGGATAACAAACCCCTTAATAATGTTAAAAGCCTACAGAGAAATATTTTTTTCTTGCATACCTATAAATTTATTTTCCTAAACTAGACCTCTAAAAAAATATCTAAATGGGGAACTTTGTACTCTGCTACTCCAGTTAGGTTTTTGATAATCTCCAATAATCAAACAGTACCTTTCAAAGAAAGAGAATAAAATGCATAAGTTTCAGTGCTTTTTGTGAGGAGAAATAAGTGAACTGAAATACAGACAGAATGAAAGAATTTGAGGAAAATCTGGTGACTTCTGCAGGTGAGCAAAATTTGTCTGAACTGGGAAGCAAGCACAAAACCCTAGTGGAAATACAGACAAGAAAACATTAATGGTATTTCCTTGTAGTACGCCAAAGCTATTTCCTCAGCTTTGACAGCAATGTAGTGATTCTGGTTATTAGCCCTTAACAATAACTACAGATAATTTTTTTTCCTTTTGTTTCTTTTTTTTTCTTATTATTTTTTCCTCTTTTTTTCTCAGACAGAAAGAACGGTGGTGATTTTTAGGATACAGGGAAAAGTGTTTTGGAGATACTCATTTAAGCAAGGTGTTTTTTTCAAAATATTGGTCTGTATGTCACTAGAAGTATTCAACATAAGCCATTAAATAGCACATATGTATGCGTTTATTTCTTTACATGTGAACTAATCAATGTCTATAAATATCTGAAGGGTGGGTGTCAAGTAGATGGGGCCAATCTCTTTTTGGTGGTGCACAGCAGTAAGACAAGGAACAATGGATACAAACTGGAACACAGACGGTTTCACCTCAACATGAGGAGAAACTTCTTTACAGGGAGGTTGACAGAGCACTGGAATGGGCTGCCCAGGGGGCGTTGTGGAGTCTCCTCTGGAGGCTTTCAAAACTCACCTGGATGCATTCCTGTGTGAACTACCCTGGGTGATCCTGCTTTTGGCATGGAGGGTTGGACTTGATCTCTGAAGGTCCCTGTACACCTCTAACATTCTGTGAGTTGTTTCACTGTATTTAATAACTGTTTAATTCACAGTGTGCAGTTAGGTGTATGTGTAAATCACTATGCAAAGTGAACCTGTATTGAAAAAGCTTTGTTTGGTTTCTGCTAGGGATTTCAGGTCAGTTGTCCTTTCCACATTTTTAATACTTTATTGTTTTCAACAAAAAGGACATCACACTGTAATATGTGCAATTAGAAATGAGGCTTACTCCTCACACATACTTCTACAAACACCCTGAGATATTTCCAAAGAAATTATACAGTGCATGACAATACTGCTTCAGAGATCTGAAACAATCTAGGAACATAGATTAATTAAAAACTAATCTATCACAAGTATCTAGTTGAGGATGCCCCTCGACTAGACCAGATGACCTTTGGAGATCACTTCCAACCCACACCATTCTATGATTTTATGATCTTCAGATATGGTAAGAGTTCAAGGGAATTTTAGAACATACTAAGGAATATTTTAAATACCTTGAGGTGTACAACAGAGACAGGAAATATGCAAGTTGGTAACTAAAATATCTAGCTAAAATACAGCACAACTATTACTGCCTGGCAAAGACATTTATGTTGATGTGGTCCAAAACTGTTACATCTGGACAGTGGACAGAGACAAGGTTTAACCCTAACTAGCACCCTATTACTATATATTCAGTTCTACCCATTCTGTAAGTATACAAGTATACTAAAAGCCAGGTTGCACGACGCCTTGAGTAACCTGTACTAGTGGGAGGTGTCCCTGTCTATGGTAGGGGGTTGGAACTAGATGATCCTTGAGGTCCCTTCCAACCTTACCATTCTATGATTCTATGATTCTAAGTGCAACTGTATTAAAAGCACTGAGGGATTAAAGGGAAGCTACAAATAACCTTCTAAGCGTATTTAACAAAAAAAAAAAACAAGTATGTGTTTGACTGTGTTTGTGCAGATGGGCAAGGCAGAAAAAGAGTTACCAGGTTAGATCTTCAGGTTATACAGGAAACAGTGGCCTATTTATGAAAGTGGACATTACTGTTTGTTTTTAATGTCAGTGAATCATAGAATCATAGAATGGTAAGGTTGGAAGGGACCTCAAGGATCATCTAGTTCCAACCCCCTGCCATAGGCAGGGATACTTCACACTAGTACAGGTCACTCAAGGCCTCATCCAACATGGCCTTCAACACCTCCAGGGAGGGAGTAGCCACAACCTCCCTGGGCAACCTGTGCCAGTGCCTCACCACCCTCACTGGAAAGAACTTCCTCCTAACATCCAGTCTAAATCTCTCCTCTGCCAGTTTAAACCCACNCAGCCCTCTGATCATCTTCGTGGCCTCCTCTGGACCCGCTCCAAAACTTCCATGTCCTTCCTGTGCTGGGGGCTCCAGAACTGCACACAGTACTCCAGGTGGGGTCTGACGAGAGCAGAGTAAAGGGGCAGAATCCCCTCCCTTGCCCTGCTGGCCACACTGCTCATGATGTAGCCGAGGACTCGGTTGCTGTCTGGGCTGCATGTGCACACTGCAGGCTCATGTTGAGCTTTTCATCAACCCAGACCCCCAGGTCCTCTTCCTCAGGGCTGCTCTCCAGCCATTCACCACCCAGCCTGTATTTGTGCTTGGGATTGTGCCTACCCAGGTGCAGGACCTTACACTTGGCCTTGTTGAATTTCATGAGGTTGGCCTGGGCCCACCTCTCCAGCCTGTCCAGGTCCCTCTGTATGGATCTCTGCCCTCTACCCAGTCAGCTGTGAAAGAGTCACTCCACTGAATCTAGTGAAGTTATGGATCTATCCGCCAGGACAGGGAGTTCAGTTTTATCCCTGCAGTACACAGATTTGTTGGTGTGTGACATACAAATATTTCTACCTGACCAAAATAAAACTACTGAATTATTTGTGGATAGTCTTATTTTTCATTAAATTCTTTCAATCATATAGTCATCACGTTCTCTAGTGGCAATAATTCAAAATCTTTATTATGTGTTCATAGAAAAACATTCCATTAGTTTTGAAACATATTTCAGCTCCTCTTAATACTCCTTAAATTGCAGCACTTGACTGAAAGTCTCTGTCTTAGTCACTACTGCATGAGCATTACTGTACTCATCTGTCAATTTTATTTGTTGTAGTTCATAAAGGAGGGTTGGGATTTTAAATGTCTTTTTTAATTTCCATTTCCTATATCTGAATTCTGTAATGCTTCCAAATCTGTAGCAGGTTGAGCAAACAGAACTGAACACAGAGCATGGATTTACTTCTCACCTGCCCTCCCTCCCTCTGTGCTTCCCTGTTGCAGCACAAAGACTAAAACTCAAAACTGGATAACTGGGTAACTGTAGAGTTTAAGTGAGGTCATTTATGCTGTCCTCTAGAGCACCAATGTTCCTAAGCAAGTTCCCAAGGAAGGTGGTAGGGTAGAGAGGTCTAATTCACATTGCATGGTGCTACAGTACAAGTCTGCTTCACAACTTTTTCTGAATTTTCTGAATATTTCTCAATTCAGTCCTGAGACTCTTCCATCATGAGACTTAGCAAACCAAGACACAAAGTCACTATTGCAAAAACCACATTTCCTCATTAGCTAACTTTTAACTTGGGTTCCTCAATAGGGAGTTACGATTAGGTGGATGAACCTGAATTTTGATTCGCTGAAGTTAGATGCCTGAAGCAGCTGTGTCAATTTTCTTTTTATCATATTTGAACAGACAGTTTTGTAGTGTAACCAAAGATTTAGCTTTTGTGAAGGGACTCAACATTTGGGAAACTTAAGGCTGATACTTTAGTTTTTAGTTAACCATAACCTAAACTTCTGCTGTCTGTAAAGATTCACCATATAGACAAAAAAGGGACTGATGACCACAGATTACTAGGTTAGTTTTGCAAGCTCAGAGGGGCACACTGTCTTAGAGTTGGTTACTGGGAAAGAAACATAAATAAGTCCTGGAAGTGCACCAAGTTTAAGAATAAACAAAGCAGCTCAAAAAGGAATTCTGGAGGAATAAAGTAGCTTGAAACAGCTCAACGAAATGTAGGAAATCGAATACAGGAAAATGCTGACGGACTGTTTCAGAGGAACACGTGTGAATGAACAATTAACCTTGAACATTTGGAAAACATTAACTAATGCCTTCCATTTGACACTATGAAAAGATCATATAGCTTCCTACTGCACGAAGAAAACTCTGTGTTTTGTTTTCTTCTGAATCTCTATGGTATGAACCTCATTAGCACAGATAAAGATCTAATCAGGGGTCCTTAATGCTGAAGAAAGAAGGAAAATGGAGTTTTTCATTACATCTCTATTTCAGTGATAAACTATTACAGAGATTCTTAAATTTCAGAGGTTCAATAAATCAGATGAGGAGTTCTTCAGCAAAATTAAGTTAAATAGAAACCATCTTCTGAAGGTCAGAAAGCAAATTCAGATGGCTAAATCAGTCAAAAGGGAAAATAGAATGAATATGGAGAGTAGCTATGCTAACAGTAGAAAGGTAGAAAATAGATATTACAAAAAAGTTACAGTCTGAAAGATTTTTTAAATTGACCTAGGGATTCTGGGCACTAAATCCTGCAGCTTTTTGAAATTTCAAACACTAAAACTAAACTAAACAAAACAAAACAAAACAAAAAAAAAAACTAAAAAAAGAAAAGAAGGTTTTGTAGTTACTGCTAGGTTAAATACATACAATTTATTTCATCTACATGAAAGAATTAGCACTGAAGAGTGTGACTTTAAAAATCAAAGATTAACTGTTTCGATAGAATAAAAATTAAAATTCACTAACCTTGAGTGTAAGTCAGGATAACTAACAAGAAGTCAGGANCTAACTATTACAACATACAACTGATTACCCACAAGCACCTTGCAGATTCTGTCATAATGTTTTAGTTGTACAAGATTTGCAAGGCCCCAATTTATGAATGTGGCAGTTTGAGGCTGGTGGTCCCTTAAGAAAGTCACAGAGTTGGGTCCTCCAGAAAGGTCCAGGAGGTGGACCCAGGAAACTGTAATTTTATTATTCAAGCCCATGATTCTGCTATCTCTTTTTAAGTGGGCAGCAAAGCCAATTCTCCCTTCCTTCAGCTCTCTGGAGGGAGTCCTTATCTGGTAAACGAGTAGCCCTGACTGCTGCCTTCAAGGTCGGACTATTTTTGCTTGTGCAATCCAGGTCTAATAAGAGACAATGGTGGAGGAGAAAATGAGCACTGAGATGCTGCAGTTTGGTTGGGTTGGCAGGAAGGTTTTGAGGGAATTCTCATGCATTCTGTATCTGTATTAGGCATTAAGGATTTGTGTATTCTGTATTTTCCTGTACATCTATTAAAACATAATTTCTGTATTTCCTCTCCAATTCAATGAGAGGGTCTTAGTTTTACTTCCTTTGGGAGTGAAATTTATTTCTGTCTTCTCTTTAAGCTAAGACAGTGAAGCTCTGATTCATGAACTGATTCTCGGGATCCACTGCTCCTGCAAATTTTAAAAGATGGTCTGAAAGTCTGCCAGGGGTAAGACTGGAAATTATGCCAAGGAGTAAAGGAGGCCTGATATCAATCATGTCAGCTATCCAAAGATGTGCTGAATGTGGCTTGCTTTCTACAAAATTGTCAGGCTAAAGAGAGATGCCAAATTTCTTTACAGTGCTGTTACAGTATCTGGAAAGATAGTAGGAATAATTAAAGGTACCAAAACATTCCAAAATACTTGTGTCCATATGGAAAACTTGTCACAGAAGGTATATTTTAAAGGGTATGTACTTTTTTGCTATTTAAATAATTTGTATTACATTTTAAGTATTTTTAAACTATATTTCCTGTTATATAATCAACAGCAAAACTTTCTGGAACTTTTGAGTGACTAGGATTTTTTTTTTTTTTAATAACTTTACTGATTCATTATTAAATGTATAAGCAATAACTTCTATTTTAATCTCAGAAAAAATAGGAAAAAAAAACCCTAAGTATTAAGAGTAAAAAGTAAAGTACAAAATCATACTGCAAGCAACAGGTGATAGTTCTACAATGTACAACTGATAAAGTGTTGGCATTTCTATGTCTTTCAGATAAGCATTGATCAACTTGCACAGAAAGAGTTTTTCGTAGACATTTGTGAATTTCAGTTTTCTTATCAAAGGAGTTAGGATGCACATTGAGTACTGTGTGCAGTTCTGGGACCCTCGATTTAAGAAGGATGTTGAGATGCTCAAACATGTCCAGAGAAGGGCGACAAAGCTAGTGAGGGGGCTGGAGTACAGCCCTATGAAGACCACCTGAACATGTTTGGCATGGAGGAGGCTCAGGGGTGAGCTTATTGCTCTCTACAACTACCTGAAAGGAGGTTGTAGTCAGGTGGGGGTTGGTCTCTTCTCCCAGGCAACCAGTGACAGAACAAGGGGACACAGTCTCAAGCTGTACCAAGGCAAGATTAGGCTGGATGTTGGGAAGCAATTCTTTGCAGAAAGAGTGATTGGCCATTGGAATGGGCTGCCTGGGGAGGTGGTGCAGTCCCTGTCTCTGGAAGTGTTTAAAAAGAGACTGGATATGGCACTTGGTGCCATGGTTTAGTTGATTAGATAGTGTTGGGTAATAGGTTGGACTTGATGATCTGAAAGGTCTTTTCCAACCTGATTAATTCTGTGATTCTGTGAATTCAATTAAGATACTGAAAAGTAGGTAATATTCTCTTTTCCAATCCATATAACAAATGAAAAATAAAAGAAGTTCAGCTTTACTAGTGAAACTGATTTTTTAAAGATTTCTGGCACACAGAACTTCAAAGGCATTTAAGCAGGGAAGAACCTAATTGTTAATGCAAAGTCATTTTTTCAGAGGTCAGCAAATTAATTTAATTTGTAATATACAAAAATCCTCGTGTATACCTTTCAACACTTTTATGTACCCAGACAGCTTTCAGAATCCCTCCCAATGTGGTGAGTTTTTCACTTAGTAATTGTCTAACTGCATTCAACTAATTCTTAGAGACTAAATCTTTCAGACTTTCAGAATAACATTTGTGTTACATAATCAAACTATTTAAGGCTGGTTTATTTCAATAAATTAAATGATTTTTCTGCATTTGAGTAGGATTCTGATTTGCATCCAAACTGCAATTTGATACAAATAATTAGTTCAAATTTAAACTTCTACAAAGTAAGAAGTGTGGTATCAGTATTTTCAACCAAAAAAAAAAAAAAAAAAACCAAACCCTGAGATTCAATACTTGAGTAAGCCTACAAAATTACTTAGGTTTCGCATCATGCAAGACAGGTTCACATTTCATGGTTACACTGTTCATGACAAGGTTTTTTTGGAAAATACTCATAAAAGCAAGAAAAAGAGTCTTTTTTTTTTTTTTCCTGATAGATGGTTCAAAACATGGTTAGAATTGGTACTTTAAATACTATTGGACTAAAATTAGGTAACACTGGGAAGTAGAATGACTTGAATTAATTTTAAGAAATCTTAAACAAAAGCAAGACTATTATTTTGAAGGTCTGATCTTTCACCATCTACCATGGATCTCATAGACCAAACCCAGAATCCTCTGACCAATCTAGGGCTTGTTTATCCTTGTTAGCCTAACTTTCAGTCTTTTTGGAATGGCAGAACAGGCCTTAAGTCTAAATGAGTGAATCTAGAATCATGAAAACAGACAAATTTATTCACAAACAGTGGGTTACTGCTTTATATGTATTATTTCTGAATTAGAATGATTAAATATGCTTGAGCTCATAAAGGTGTTACTGATACACTGAACGATCAGGAGAGAGTCTAAAGAGATAATGCAACTAAAAGCAGCACACATTAATAAGTTAGTTATCGACTCCTATAGTAACTTACACCTTCTTCTGGCTCTTTGGTATGTAAATTAAAGTGACCGAAACCAACCTGCATTCACATGCACACATCAGAAAGTCAGTGGTAATCTAGATTGGCTAAATTTACAAATTCCAGTTTCTTGGCAAGTTAGATATCTCCACCTAAAATCTCCTTATCCATTTATACATTAGGAAATGTGAACAAACCAATTATGGAACAAACACAGACCCAATGAGATCAAAAGCAGATCAGTATGCAAGGGTGATAAGCCTAATGAAAACATGGTTTCAAATGGCATATTTTAAACTCAGTGGGATCCAACTGGGGCACTGGAACATGGAAAAATGTATACAGGGGCAAGTCCAAATCCACAAAGTTTACATCCATGAACAAACTACGGGGAGCAGACATTTCTTAGCAGTTAAGGAAAGGTTAAGTTAATGGCATGGCAACTGTCTTGATTTTGAGCTCAGGCTATTAGAAGACTCTGCAACATTAGGCTGAGCTGCCCAAGAAGACTACCAGAATGTTCTACAGAGCTATGCTTTTCCAAACAGACCACGCTCAACTGGCCAAGGTTTAATTTTGCAACTTAACAATGATATTAAACATTTGTCCAGATCTCAGTATGTGCTTGAAGAATGGGATGGAGTGTTAAATGTACAAAGACCAGCCAATACTACCCTCAAATCTGTCATCTATTGAATGCATTTGGGAGAAGCTGAACAAAAGACTAAAACATTAAAAATAAATCCACACATCACTGAAATCTTCCAAGAATTCCTCCCAAAAGCTAGAAATTATTTGGATCGTCAGACAACTTTGCAAACACATACAAATCCGGGTGCGAGCGCACATCTACCCTCAAAAACAGGTTTCCTAACATCTGCCAGACTGTTCATGTCAGAAGTGAGTTTTCTCTTTTCTCACTGGATAGTATTATTTTTATGTGCAGCTGTTGAACAAAATACTCTCTACAGCCCTTGGGTAATAAATCCTTTGAACGTATCTAAGTGTGTGTGTGTATGCATGTGTGAAACAGGGACTCTTCTTTGAAAGTTTCCAGCCTGTATTGTAATACTCAGTTTGTTCCAAAGCCTACAGCAGTTACTTGGAATACTCCTCTAAGCATCAGTGCACTTTGGATTAGCTCCTGGAGAACAAAGCCAACTTGAAGTGTGATTGCAATACAGATGCATGTAGGAAGGCACGAAAAGGAGAATAATAAACCTGGCTGTTAACAACACACACACAGTGGAACATGCTGCATTTGAACAGGACACAGCGACAAAAGGGTTGACTGGCCAGCCCCAGAGATGTTACAACACTGACCTCAGTACCTCATAAACAAGTGAACTGTGCCACTCCAGTAAGGCACAAAGCTTTCTGTTCAGCAACACATGCAGATCATAAATGAATACACCCTGTGCTAGTAGAGTGGGTCACACTGCATTCCTAGAATGTGTGATCTCCCTGTAGTCTGCTTGGAAGATCACACTATTGCACTATGTTCAATGACCTTCTTGGACATGATCCAAGGTAATGTAAATTTTTTTTTAGTCAGTAGCTACTTCTTAAGAGCACAAGGAGATCTGTTCAAAATGACAAAACCAATACAAAACAAAACAACAACAAAACACAACAAAAATTGAGTCCAATATCCCATCTTAAGAAGGTTCTGAAAATGTGGTAAGAACAGGGAAATCATACAGTGATGCTTGCCCAAAATATTCTCCAACTGTCCCATTTTTAAATGTCAACTCTTTTAACTCATCTTTGCAGTTCTTTCCAGTGAGGGTGATGAGGCACTGGAACAGGTTGCCCAGGGAGGTTGTGGATGCTCCCTCCCTGGAGGTGTTCAAGGCCAGGTTGGACAAGGTCTTGAGTAACCTGTACTAGTGGGAGGTGTTCCTGTCTATGGTAGGGGGTTGGAACTAGATGATCCTTGAGGTTCCTTCCAACCTTACCATTCTGTGAGTCTATGATTCTATGTTCTTAAAAAAAAAAAAAATTAAAAAAAAAAAACCCATAACAAAAAAAAAGTAATGTTTTCCCCACTATGTTGACCAATCCCTTTTGACTGTTTCACCCTGTTTCCTATCTTTAATTTAACCATAATCTTATCCATGTGAGAACTCACCCTCTCCTCTCAGGCCTGTCAAATGTCTTCAAAAGCAGTTCCAGACAGAACACTACTGCATGCCTTTTGGAAATGCATGAAGAGCTCCTTCAGGAGGCCTTCAGAGGAATTTGAGGAGGTCTGAGATCTTTACTCAATGAAAAGCTCATTCTGAATTATGTATATTAAAGCAGATACTATATGCTACATATACTGAGACAGTGGTAATGTCAACCTTCTGATTTTACCAGAAGCAAAAATGTATCATGACTTCAGCATGCTTCAAGCTTTGATGATTTTTTCCCCCCAGTGTCTCTAGGACTTATTTAAAATTAAGACAAAGAACACTTTTAGGCTGAGACATGTTTCTATATTTAAATAACATCTTACAAAAATTACTGAGTCATATTTCTTACTATACTTATTTAAAGCATAATACATTTAGCCTGTATAATACTTATAATTGTCTCTGTCATATAGCATTGGCTGTACAGAACACACAGCCCAGACATCACTGTTTATGCAAACAGCATCCACTAAAAATCTGGGGTAAGTTGACATAGTGAAAACTCCCCTTTCCAAAATCCTCATCCTTGGGAGCACTATGGAACAGACAGGGGAAAATCTCTGGGATACTAAACAGTCTCTGTCCTAAAATAGTTACATGACAGCAAGCCAGTCTATGATTTCTAGGTCTATGGTTCTTACAAGGGATGTGATGTCATTATAAGGTCCAAGTGCTGTAATTCTATTTTTATGTGTCTGAGAGGCATGAAGAAACAAAGCCACTTCCCATTACATAACCAACAGCATACAGAACTTTAATACAACTCCCTTTGTTCTTTCTAGCAAAGCCACACAGTTGTCATGTAACTGCAGCTTTGTAGGAAGGAAAGGTTACATAAAGGTGGCACCGGAATTCCCTACCTTCTCCTGTCACGACTGCTGACAAAGCTGTGAAATGCTTGGGAGGTAACTGTTGTATGCAGCTGAAGAATATGATATCTGCTAGAAATACAGCAGTTTGGCTTGACAAAAGACACAACTTTGATGGGGCACTAGAGTTTCATTCTGGACTCTGTTGAAGCAGATGGTAGATTATAGTAGCCTTCCTTTATCTGAAGGGGGCCTACAGGAAGGCTGGGGAGGGACTATTGACAAGGTCTTGTAATGACAGGACAAGGGGCAATGGGTTTAAAATGGCAGAGGGGAGATTTAGACTGGATGTTAGGAGGAAGTTCTTTACAGTGAGGGTGGTGAGGCACAGGCACAGGTTGCCCAGGGAGGTTGTGGATGCTCCCTCCCTGGAGGTGTTCAAAGCCAGGTTGGACGAGGTCTTGAGTAACCTGTATCAGTGGGAGGTGTCCTTGCCTATGGCAGGAGGTTGGAACTAGATGATCCTTGAGGTCCCTTCCAACCTTACCATTCTGTGATTCTATCAGTCTCCTTGCTATACAGGTCTTTCGGCTTTCCATGTCTTTTAACTCTATCTCCAGTGACAGCGGTTTCCTTTCAGAACCTAAGGGTTACAAAGTACTGCCAATCTCCTTCACCAGTACACTTGCCCAAGCTGGAAAAAGACAGGTATTCTTCTGAAAGGGACCTTGAATCCAGTCCATGATGGTTGCAGAAGAAGGAATACTTTAGCCTAGTGAGAGGAGTCCATATGGTTGCATGGTTACTAGTCTCTCTGATCATGAGGCCCAAATGCTGGCTGCACTATCAGGCCAACAAGCTAGTGGTAGCCTACAAAAATTGCATTCACTCAGGCCCTCTTGTACTTGGCAGACTGCTGCTGATGCTCCTCAACATCAACAGCTCTTGTTGTAACTTTGGTCTTACTCTTTCTGAAGCAAAGTGTTTTTTCAATTAGAGACAATGAAGGGAAACCAAATATTCAACGGTTGAAACTAAAAGGAATCGCAGTTCTTTCAAAACAAATCCAGGTGGCAGGTAACAGACACAGCCCAAGAAGCCAAAGAAGTCATACTCTGTATGCACCTCCTGCCTTGTGGAACCAGTTTGTATCTGGCAAGTGAGAACACAGTGGTGTTCTGCTTGTTTATCATAGAATCATAGAATGGTAGGGTTGGAAGGGACCTCAAGGATCATCTAGTTCCAACCCCCTGCCATAGGCAGGGACACCTCCCACTAGTACAGGTTACTCAAGGCCTCATGGAGGTAAAGGGGTTCACCTCTCATGTAAGACAGTCATGAGAAAGCCCACAGACCATTTCTGAGCAGTACCGATAGAGATCATTTCTCTTACACCAGCCATGCTTCCCAGATAAACAACTCCAACAGTCAAGCAACAGAAGTCCTTATAAACATCAGTCATGATACAAACACTAATGTCATCCATGTGAAGATGGATGTTACAGCAGAACGTGGGAGAACCTGCATGAGTATGAGCACACATATAAACACGTGACAGCATAGACTACCCAAAGTCTTGCACACTTTAAGCACAGCCTCAATAAATTACACCTACACTGCTTACTTCTAAACTATATTTATGTCAATTAATTACCATAGATGAAAACAAAACCAGAATTTATTTCTGTAATAATGAAGGTGACTGGTTATATAATGACTGAATTAAATGAAAGCAGAAAGAGGACTGATCCTTTGCTGTTATGGGTTAGAGTGGATCCATTCTCCAATCACTTATCGTAAATCTGCCCCACAGAGAGAGAAAATTCACTACAACTCAGGATTTGGAAAGTCAGAAAGTGAAATTGTATTTTTACAGTTAAACTAGATATATCAGTATAGACAAAATTAACTGTTATAGAATATAGCAACCTCAGAGGAGGTGACGATGGAGTAAAGCGGCAGCAAAGCAGCGAAGCAGCAGAGCAGCAACCTAAGGAGTGGCAGGGGGGAGATAGCAGTGGGCGCAGCAAAGGGGCAGATACAAGCTGTGCTTCCAGATATAGTTTTAGATCCTCCAATGAAATTGTATTGACCTATCCATTGTTGCCATTTTATGGCCTATCTCTGGCATCTTCACCTCTTCACTCAGAGACTCCAATACTTTTCCACTTCACAATCAGTGTCTAAGTCTCTCTGTTCCTATTTTCTTTTTTCAAATGTCTGAGCTCGAAATCTCGCTCAAACAGCCACATCTGCCTTAAAAGTTCGAAACAGAAACCAAACTCAACAAAACAGAGATCATGATAGCACAAAACCCAGCACAGCTTTGGGAAAAGCACTGCTCTCCTAAAGTAGGTCCTTTCTTAGCAACAGAGCAGACGCAGTTTCCATTTATTATTTATGGTGTCTTGCGTCCATGTCAGCTCCTGATTAATAATTAAAATTAATCTCATTAAGGCAGATTTCATTACAGGATAATTTAATTAAATGATGAATTGGCTCCCAGATGTCACCATTTGTGCCATCTTTTAGAAGATGCCAGTGATGATGACACAGATTTATAAGCTTTTAGTCCTAATCTGAAAAACTGTATTGTTTGAAAGAATTATAGCAATGTTTCACAAGCAAGACACACAACCTGAAATATAATTCAGATAGGGCAAAACAAGCAATTCCATTCCTAAACATGTATATTTCTGTATGACATGAGGAAGGCTGAGAAAGTCAGCTTAAATTCTGTCAAAAACAACTATAACTTCATTATCTGTCAGGATCTTACACACTAGTATTTTAAGCAACTTCTTCCTTCTATCAAAAGTAGCTGAGAAAGACGTAAAAAACCAATTCTTTTAGATAGATTTATGGAACATTAATTTGAATTTCCAAATTCAGTGTCTCAAGATGTAAAAGAAGGGACAGATGAATATAAAGAAGAAATGTCACTGGTATCAGGAGTTGAACCTACTTGTCCAATGCAATTTTTTTTTCCTTGCAAATTTACTGAAAAAGGATCTATTGAGGGTGTTTCATAAGCTACAGAGCAAGTAAAATAAAGAGAAAAGAGGGCACCAAGTAGTGATACCAATACTGTGACAAAAAAGGTAGCTCTTCATGATGTTGCATCTCTACTTAAGAGGAGTCAGAAATGTCTTATGTTGAAAAACTGACAACTCTATCTCTTGTTCCACAGAGGATCTAGGAATGGTGTACCTTTGGTATTCTGGCAAATGTCTCAAGTTCTCTTTTGTTCCTTATATAAACTGTTGGAAATATGTAACTACTTTTTGTTTGTTTGTTTTTAAAGGGGAAAACAAGAGTTAATGACAACACTACTGTGCAGTTTAGAAAACTGCTCATATGTATGTGTTAGTTTCAAGCAACAGTCTTTTACCTCTTAAAAAAGGGGTAAAAAGCTTCGCACACACAATTGGAAAGGACTGAAAAGTATTAAAAAATACACAAAAATCCATAATACATCTCTGCCATACTTCACATAAACCTCCCTCTAACTCAGACCAATACACCCAAGCCTTCAAATGCCCCTCCACCATGCCTCTCTGCCCCCATAACCAAAACCATTATGATGCACTTAAAATTCAGCCTGGCAGTTCCAGGACCCAGTTAAGCAGTATCGCCAAGACTGGCCAGGTCTTGCTCTTCTGCAGGAGACAAAAGCAAGCACATCACCCCTGGAGAAGTGGGGGAGGAAGAAAGGAAGAAACTGACTTTGCAGATGGCTTTTATAGGGATGCAGGACTCATGGGTATGAAATACACTTCCTGGTCCACCTTATGGACATTTCTAGACCTCTGGAGGTCTGTGACTTTGCAGTTTTATAAAGGCAACTAGCTTCAAACTACCACAACATCCAACAGAATACCTGTATCCATTTTTAGAGCATTACTATAAACACCATTGTTCTATAAATCTGTTCTAATGCTCTCTTATCATCTGCAAGATTAATAAGCCAGTTCTTCAACACCACATGACTAGGATTCCAGTAACCTGACATGTGAAAGACTGAAAGTCACTATTTATTATTGTAAGTCACATGGATCCACTGCACATTGTAACATCTTCTTTTCCTAAAGTTATGTTTTAATCATGAAGGTTTGTTTTTATTTACACTATTTAACAGTTCATGATAAAACAAATATACCTTTTGCAGTGAGCTCAGAACAGCTATAAAAATTTGGTATATATATACACACACTAAGAAATGTTTTAACAGTACTTCTATGTATATAAGCCACAGGTTATCACAAATTTGTGATTGAAGGACATGCTTTCGTGTTGACCCTTCAGTGCTGGGTCAAGAGTTGGACCATATGATCTTTGAAGTCTCTTCCAACCAGATGTATTCTGTGATTCTCAGATTTAGCAGTAGTGCTGGTTATACACATCTACAGGAATCTACATATCTACTTTGTTTCACTAATGTCTTACCTGCCTCTGATCCCTCTTCTCCACTACACAAGGGAGAAGGGAGAAGAGGCAAAGATCTCTCTTTCAATAGCCATTTTGTTCTACTTCCAAATTTGTGCAGATTATCTTTTAAAAACTATAAAGGGTTAACTGATTTCTTTTTTAAAAGGATGTGGAGTATGTGAGCAGAAATGTACAATGTCATGATGCAATTTGAAATCTGAATGTAAAATAGAAGCTTCATTATTTCTTTGTGTTCTTGTCTTACTCTGTGATTTCTAGAGAAGCTAAAGAAAACTTCCAAGAAGCAAGCTTTTGACCTTAAAATTCTTCCTCAGGATAGGTATGGTCATTGTAAGGTATCACATTTTAAGCAGTGTAGTATCTACCTCCCTATGAAAATTAGAATTTCTCTGCTTAAAAAAAACCAAACCCAAACTATCCATAAATAAATGGACAAAAAAAGGCAGGTATATTTTTATTTTATGGTATTCACTGGCTCTACTCCTCTGAAAAATGAGAGAGCGAAAATATATGTCTTAAGTATTCTTCTGTTTCAATGTTTTAATTGACAATTTTACTAGCAGTTTTACAGAAAAAAACCCACTATATATATTAATTTTCTGGTATTCCCCCCACTATTTACCTGGTGGTTAAAGGTTCTCCTTAGTTTCTCCAGTTTCTCACTCTGTTTTCCTTTCCACACATCTTACCAGGCTAGGCTCAGCATCATGCTTCCAGTCTGTTACCCAGCACAGACACCACTGTTTATTTCTGCTTTGTACCACTGCATGGTACAGGCATGCTCAATTCTTCCACAAGGTAATCTTTCCCAAGAAAATATAATTCCAAGAGATAAAAGCTGGGCAAAACAAAACTGACATTCTAGGTGGCCCACAAACTCAGACAAAAAAATAAAAACAAACCAACCCAAAACCCAAACAATAAAAATCTGTTACAGAGTAGTTGAAAGTAAAGATGTATACATGTAGCATACAGGCGAGTGATTTTCTATATCTTATTGTTACCTGCCACAAAATATGCTAGTGAGCAGATTAAAAGTTATTCTTTCTTCTTTTTCTTGAAGGAGTCTTTAGTTAAGTTCTTTCGTACTCACCAAACTATACACAGAATCATAGAATGGTAAGGTTGGAAGGGACCTCAAGGATCATCTAGTTCCAACCCCCTGCCATAGGCAGGGACACCTCCCACTAGTACAGCTCACTCAAGGCCTCATCCAACTTGGCCTTCAACACCTCCAGGGACGGAGCAGCCACAACCTCCCTGGGCAACCTGTGCCAGTGTCTCACCAGCCTCACTGCAAACAACTTCCTCCTAACATTCAGTCTAAATCTTCCCTCTGCCAGTTTAAACCCATTGCCCCTTGCCCTGTCATTACAAGACCTTGTCAATAGTCCCTCCCCAGCCTTCCTGTAGGCCCCCTTCAGATACTGGAAGGCCACTCCAAGGTCTCCTCAAAGCCTTTTCTTCTCCAGGCTGAAGAGCCCCAACTCTCTCAGCCTGTCTTCATAGCAGAGCTGCTCCAGCCCTCTGAGCATCTTCATGGCCTCCTCTGGACCCACTCCAACACTTCCATGTCCTTCCTGTGCTGGGGGCTCCAGAATTGCACACAGTACTCCAGGTGGGGTCTGACAAGAGCAAAGGGGCAGAATCCCCTCCCTTGCCCTGTTGCCCACACTGCTCTTGATGCAGCCCAGCACTCGGTTGCTGTCTGGGCTGCATGCGCACACTGCAGGCTCATGTTGAGCTTTTCATCAACCCAGACTCCCAGGTCCTTTTCCTCAGGGTTGTTCTCAGCCATTCACTACCCAGCCTGTATTTGTGCTTGGGATTGTGCCTACCCAGGTGCAGGACCTCACACTTGGTCTTCTCAAGTATCATAGGAAAAATAAATTAAAAAGTGATGTGCTCAGAGCTACATCTTCCTAGAACAGAATTATGGAGTTTTCCCATCGCTGATTTAACACCACCATCTTACACTAATAAGCTGAGAAGACATTTTGAGGCATTATCATGGAGTTTTAAACATCATGATGCTTACAAGCAAATTTATCTCCAGTACAGATAGCACCTCTGCTACAATGACAGGCCGACGGAGTTGGGGTTTTTCAGCCTGGAGAAGACCTAATAGCAGTCTTCCAGTACCTGAAGGGTATACCCAGTACAAGAAGGATGGAAAGAGACTGTTTACAAAGGTCTGTAGTGACAGTATAAGGGCCAATGGCTTCAAACTAGAGAAGAGTGGATTTAGATTGGATGTTAGGAACAGAGATTCTTTACTATGAAGATGGTGGAATGCTGGAAGAGGTTGACCAGTGAGATGACTGAGGTCACATCCCTGGAGATATTCAAAATGAGGCTTTGCAGGGCCCTGGGCAACTTGATCCAGTTGAGGATGTCCCTGTTGACTGCAGGTGGGGTTGGACTAGACAACCTTTGGAGGTCCCTACAGCCCAGATCATTCTATGATTCTGTGATAGTGTGAAATGTATTCATCCCATCTATTTGAGCCTGCATGTATCAATGGTGGATCTTGCCTACCATTTCTAGAACTGTGTACTGATGGTTCAAGAAAGCAGCAATTACTAATTTAATCAATTCTGGATCAAAATGGATGTACACTGCTAGTATAACTGTCTACCAGAAATTATGGTTTTATTACTAACCTAAGGTGGAGAAAGGTTGGATTTGCCTTCTTCCCACACATATATCCTTCACTCTTTATTCCATCTCTGCTTCTGTGTTATGGGTTTTGGTTTTTGGTTTTTTTTTTGCTCTGCCAAGACATGGGTGCAACTCATACACAAAAAGCATGCACAGACACACTGAGAAAAAGATCTGGAGAGCCAGATCTTGCCCCCTTGCCTTCAAACAAGTAGCTAAAATTATCTCTTGAACAAAAATCACTTAATAATAGAAAAATCCAAAATAAGAGAGATTTCTTATCTTAGTGATTAGATGCCACACCACAGATGCCAAACCTGAGTAGTTTCATAGACCAGTCAGAAGAGAACATCAGTAGTAGGTAATTCAGGTCGCTTTGCCTGAACGAGCTCACTGTGTTACTGACTCCCTGCCCCTTATTCCCTCTGAGGCAAGAGAGACAACCTCCCCAGTGACATCAAACAATGCACCTGCAGAAATTATATGTATGGATGTTTTCCACCACTTCACTACCAGACCCATGAATTTGAAAGGGCAGAGGTGGAAAGGGAAGAGCAAAAACATTAGAACAGGAAGAGGAAGAGGAAGTATTTGCTTCTGTAGTTTTGCCCTGGGCTCTCAAACCCATTTTAAAATGAACAGCTTATTTCACCTATACTACAAGCTTTCCATCTGCTAAAGACATTGATTATAATTGCTTCTGATGAGCTTCCTGAAACTAATTTTGTTTTATGTTATATATACTAATGGAAACACCATGAAAAAATAGACTGGTTTCTTACCAATCTTGATTCAAATGACTTTAGTGAAGTTGAGCTTATATATAAGCTCATATATATATATAAAAAAGTTTTTATACATATATATATAGATATAGATATAGATATAGATATATGAGCTTCTCTCAGAGCAAATTACATCCTCATAGAATTGTACTAATTACCTCAATTCATCGGCAGGTCAAGAACTTAATATATTTATATTTACTAGTTTTGACATTTCATTTTACATGCTAAGCCCAGTATCCACTGCATACAAAATGAAACAGTTATATTTACATCTTGAGGTAAGCATTTTTCCCTCAACATATTTTTCTTTTTCCAGCATGCAATGAATAACAAACTCAGAACTTTCATCAACAGTCTTTCTGTTATATATTCAGTGTTCTAGAAATGAAAACTTAATTACTCATGAAGAGTTGGAAGTGTGTTAGGATGATACTGATAACTCAAAGACTGAAAAAATAAGAGTGGATATTTCCATTTCAGAATCTTCTAGTAAAATGTATGCTGCCAAAAATATGCGCCACTCTGTAAGGGTGAAATTACAGAAGAGTAAACCTGAAAACTTAATTCAGGAACCACTATAGTTCTTTGCAAAGTTTTTTTCCTAAAAAGGTGGTTCTCAGTTAAGTTCTTTCCAACAAACTCTTGCCAGTTTTATAGGTTTTAGATGAACAGGTAAGGCTTTTTCTCATTTCTTGCTCAGGCAATTCTTCTCCATTACCATAGTCTGATTCTAAAGCTACTTTAATTCTTAATGCCTTAATCACTTGTGCTTATTAAATTATTTAAAATGTGCTCTGAGCAACAAAGACAAGAAAGATCTTCCTTTGCAGTTAATGAGGCAAAGGAAAGTTCTGGTTTCGCAGAACCTGTAGGGCTGAATGGGTAGCTGAGGAAAGATGCCCTTCAAAGTTTTGGTTTATGCCTTCTGCCTTATTTTTCAGCTTAGAAAAAAAGAAGTATTAAAAAAATAAAAGGCATAAAATAGTAGCAGCAGAGTTGCCATCTCATTATACATTTCTTTCTGGTGCTGTTCATTCATAATGTTTCATGATCATCTTCATATTCAACAACTCTTGCATCTTGAAATGCAGGTTACAAAACTGAGGCTGCTGCTCCAGTGTTATCACAGCATCTCATGCCCTTAAGGTTGTGTAGGGAATCTGCAGCTCCTCTACAGTTACCTCCTCATGAAAAAACAGGTAGCAGGTGGAAACATCATGAAAAGGGAGGAATCCAAAGCCCTTTCTTTGGTACTAGGTGCACAAGCTACAGACAGTTGTGCCTAGAAAGGGACAAATTTAAATATGTAAAGAAAAGGTCAGTGACCACATTGGGTTGGTACAAAGGCATGGCAGGCAGACTGGTAAATATGATTGTGGTGGTTTGGCCCTGACTGGGGCCCAGATGCCCACCAAAGCCACTCTATTATTCCCCCTTTTAGAAGGACAAAGGAAAGCGAAAATATAACAAAGGCATGTGAGTCAAGATACAAGCAACTTAATAGGATGAAAACCAAAAGCAAAGATCACATATGGAAGCAAAAGCAAAGATATCATTCACTCCTTCCCATCAGCAGCCAATGGAAAGTCACTCCCTGGGAAGCAGGACTCCAATACACATAGCAATTGTTCTGGAGGACAGACACCATCAACAAATGCCCCCACACTTCCTTCTTTCCCTTAGCTTTTTATATGTGACCTGATGTGGCATGGAATATCCTTTTGGTCAGCTTGGGTCAGCTGGCCCAACTGTGTCCCCTCCCAAGATGCTGCCCATCTCTCAGCCTAGTGTTGGTGGGAAACGCTGGAAAAGCACAGCCTTGGTGCTTGGTTCAGCAGCAGCCAAAACACTGCTCTGTTATCAACACCCAGCTACAGCACTGCAAAACACAGCACTGGGGAGAATTAACTCCAGCTCAGCCAAATGCAACGTGGTGCCAACCCTTTGAACAACCTCTTTTCCACAGGGCTGAAAGCACTGACCAAACCCACACGTTAACAGCTCTAACTAGACGAATGATACAGTCCATCTTTGCTCTCAAAAATGTTCTTGAGTGAGATTAAATACAGAGATGGTAATGTTCAGTCAGCAAGTACTATCAGCCCTCATAGAACATTCTATGTTACTGTGCAGGACAGAGAGGTCTGGGGGTGGGGGTTTTCTGTTGTTGGTGGTTTTGGCATTTTTTTTCATGTTATGAAAAAAAATATATAAAAACCCAAGCCTACAATGGTAAGATGTGTCTGTCCAAGCAATACAACAGCTTAAAAAGCTATAAACTATGAAGCCAAAAGACAGTTTGGAAGAAATAGTACAACTATGAAATAAGCATAACCACAGAAGACCACAGAACAGCTTTAAAAAAAAAAAAAAAAAAAAAAAAAAGAATGAAATGTGATGCAAACATCTGGGGGAGGAAGGGATGAGAGAGTTNACCAACAAAAACACAAAAAAAAGTTTAAAAAAAAAAAAAAAAAAAAAAAAAAAAAGTTAAATTACTTTACCAAAATAAGGCAACATTTTTTCACTCATCCAAAGATCCTTTTTGATACATGTAGTTCTTAATATTTTATTGCATTGCCAAGTATAAAGAGTATTTTGTCTTTAATGAATATAGATACAAAGCTTCTTGACTCCCGTGCTTGTTTTTTTTCTAATAAATACTCAACAGAGACCTCAAAGGAAACACTGAAACCTACCAGAATTCTCAAAGTGACAAAGACATGCAAACTGCAGAGTTTATGTTATTTGAATAACCTCCCAAAACTAGACACCAAACAAGTCTTGAGACACACTTGAATTTTAGGTACATACAACTACTTAGATGCAGTAAACATAATAAAATTTGTCATTTTGTGACTCATGACCTTGTTTTTAGCCCCTATTAGAGTCAGCAATACATTATTACTACACATTATAGACATTATCAGGGGTGAAATCAAATTTATTGCAGTTGTAACACTTCCAGAACAGAACAGGGATCTGAGTCTGTGCCAAAGAACACACTTTGGGCAGTTGATCACATGATCTTCAAGATAACTAATTTAATTTTGTTGCAAAACTAAAAACTTAGTCCCACTAAATATCAAACCAAAGGGTACAAACCATCTTCAGATTGAGGAGAAGGTTTTCCTTAATTTATTTAACAGCTCCTGTATCGTCTAGCCTTCTAACACGAAATGCAAATACACTTCTGTCAATTACATCCTGTA
Source organism: Eubucco bourcierii (assembly GCA_013396675.1). NCBI lineage: Eukaryota > Metazoa > Chordata > Aves > Piciformes > Ramphastidae > Eubucco > Eubucco bourcierii. Next base: position 80,906 of record VWZE01003156.1, on the reverse strand, counting down.
TTTACGTAAAACAAAGGGATTTAGGTGATGAATATCATAATTACAAAGCCTGATTCAGCTCACAGATAAATGCACCTTATAGAAATCTAAACTACAGTAGTAGAAGACTACCAGAAAGCAGGAAGAGCAGGGAAAAGGGGGAAAAAAAAAAAATGTCTTTTAATATCCATCCCTACAATATCCCAGGTGGGAGGTTACAGCCCACATGACAGTTACTTTTACAGGCCCCAGCTCAGAAAACCATGCCTACTCCTATTCAGGAAGGCACTTAATTAAGCACATGCTTATATGTTTTTCTTAATCAGTTCCATGATACCATAGGAAATGGGTATAACAGATTTAAAATGCATGAGTAGAAGTAACTGAGAACTTAGCTCCATAGCATAAGCTTTCATTTATGTACTACTACTTTTAAGATAAGATGCATTGCTTAATTCACAGCATGGCCAGAAGGAGACCTTATGGACTGCCCAGGGAGGTGATGGAGTCACCATCCCTGGAGGTCTTTAAGAAGACTGGATGTGGCACTTGTGCCATAGTTTAGTTGATGTGGTAATGTTAGGTTATAGACTGTACTTGATGATCTTGGATGTCCTTTCCAGCCTCAATGATCTGTGATTCTGTGATCCCAGGGCCCATTCAGTATCTCACAACCATATCCTGAGCTGCATCAAGAGAAGTGTGGCCAGCAGGTCAAGGGAGGTGATTTTCCCCTTCTACTCCATTCTGGTGAGACCCCACCTGGAGTACTGTGTCCCGTTCTGGAGCCCCTATTACAAGAAAGATCTGGACATGGTGGAGTGTATCCAGAGAAGGGCCATGAGGATGATCAGAGGGCTGGAGGACATCTCCTATGGAGACTGAGAGAATTGGGGTTTGTGATGGTTTGGGAGTTCCCTGCCCCCTACACTTTGTAAAATGACCCAGACTAGAACTCAGCCGGCTGGAAGTTAAGGACCGAAGCTCTATTTACAGCTCAGCACAATGTACAAGCAGAGATACACACTATAGACAGGAATAGTTACAGAAATACACAAGTTAAAGGTAATACAGAAACACAACTCCCCTCCCAGAAATCAGAGACCCCAGGAGGGGCTCCCAACCACCCTTCCACCTTCTCCCCACCCCTATACCTTACCCCAAGGTTTGCACCACACGCAAGGTGAGCCTGGAGGATCAGCCAGGGGAGTCAGAAGAAAAAGTGGTTAGTGAAGATTAATTGGCAGAGGAGTCAGAGTCAGAAGCTGCTAGACCGCCCAGCATGCTATTCCCCCCAAGACAGAGAGACAGACAGAGGCTGACTTATCTATGTTTTGGTTTCTTTTCCCAAAACAATCTCAGCAAGCCTAGGAGTGAACTAGACATCACCATGTTTTCCTTTCACAGCCTATAGTGTAATTTTCTCTATTAAAATTAGCCTCAAACCAGCACAGGGCTGTTCAGTCTAGAGAGGAGAAGGCTCCGAGAAGACCTTATTGTGGCCTTCCAGTATCTGAAGGGGGCCTACAGGAAAGCTGGTGAGGGACATTTTAGGGTGTCAGGTAGTGATGTGACTGAGAGGAATGGAGGAAGTCTAGAAGTGGGTAGATTTAGACTGGATGTTAAGAAGTTCTCCACCATGAGGGCGGTGAGACACTGGAAGAGGTTGCCCAGGGAGGTGATGGAAGTCCCATCCCTGGAAATCTTTAAGGCCAGGCTGGATGCGGCTCTGAACAACCTGATCTAGTGGGAGGTGTCCCTGCCCATGGTAGAGGGGTTGGAACTGGATGATCCTTGAGGCCACTTCCAACCCTGACAATTTTGTGATTCTATCCCTCATCCACTTCAAATAGTGCTGCAAAATGTGCAAAGTATTCTTTTTGTTTTCCCACATTATTTTATTTTCCAGTAGATGAGCAATTGCAGGCATATTGATATTAATAGGGATAAGTGGCAGGTAGCCAAAGAGATGTTCACCATAGTGGTTTGGAGCTACTAATACACACCTAGTTAGAGTCAGCAAAAACAGGGAGTAAAGAAGACATAACCTCTGTATATGTTGATCATGCAAAGGAAAGATGACTTCAAAGTCATTCCTTCTTTTTCAGCAGCACCACAGGCCAAAAGTGTTGTATTTTCCCTTCCATTTAATGCTGCTCACTGAGAAGCCTGAGGCTGTAAAAGAAGGTGGCCACCAGCAAGCGAAGCTGCCCACAAGCTGCTTTATGCAAAGCAGGAAGCTGCCTGAGGGCACACGTGGGCCAGATGGATTATGAGCCACTGGTTAGGTTGGAAAAATGTTGAGTTTTGATGTGCTGTCAGATCTGCATGTGATTATCAGCCAGCAGGAAAACCCCACGGTCTGCACTGGGGAAAAGAGAGTCTAAGAATGGTAATTACATGTATGTATGGGAATATCAGACCCCTTATTTAGTTTCAAATAACCGTTTTGCTAGAAAAGGTTACTTTTTTTTTTTCACCTAGTTCACATTGTTTTTCTATCACTTAAAAATAATACTATGTTCAATAAAAATATATATAATAGCAGTACCATTCAGAACGTTACACTGAGAACCACAACATTTAAAAATACTTTGCTGCCTGTAAGAGCTCCAGTCAAAGATATAAAGGCTAGATTTAGAATCTTCCTCACTGCAAGAGAACTATAATTTTAACGAGGGGGGGTGGGGGGGAAACAAACAAAAAAACCTCAAAAAAAAAAAAAACCACCAAAACAAACAACAACAACAAATAACACAAAAGAAAGGAAAAAAAAAAACCCACAAGAAAAGAAACTGACAAAAACCTAACCCTGCAGCTTCACTCCTTGACAATAGTTATTAACACTGGAAATCAGCAAAAACTTAAGTATCAGCTACTCTAACCTTTGGATTTAACAAACCAGAAGTTACACAAACACAACATTAGTAACTTCTTTTCCAATTAGCCCATCTTGTCAAAATGCAGAGGATTTGTATAATTCAATTATAGACTTATTAAATGTAGCTCTGTGAAATAATCTTGAAAGCTAAATTAACCAAGCTAATGAGATTATTTTCCACTCACACTTATTCCTGTGTGATCTGCTCTAGGTGACCCTGCTCTGTCTGGCAGGCTATGAGAGAAGCCTTCGAAGAAACCTTGTAGTAGCCTACCAGTATCTGAAGGGGGTCTACAGGATGGCTGAGGAGGGACTATTAACAAGGTCTTGTAATAACAGAATGAGGAGTAATGAGTTTAAACTGGAAGAGAAGAGATTTAAACTAGATGTTAGGAAGAAGTTCTTCACAGTAAGGCTGGTGAAACACTGGCACAGGTTGCCCAGGGGAGGTTGTGGCTGCTCCGTACCTGGAGGTGTTCAAGGCCAGGTTGGACATGGCCTTGAGAAACCTGTACTAGCGGGAGGTGTCCCTGCCTATGGCAGGGGGTTGGAACCAGATGATCCTTGAGGTCCCTTCCAACCTAAACCATTCTATGATTCTATGATCATTCAAGGTCCCTTCCACCCTCTAAACATTCTGTGATTCTGTGACTGAAGTCTAGCATTGTGCAATTAAACCATCAAAATAGGTTTCAAATAGTTAGCATTTACAAACTGACAACCTGCTGCTCAACCTGACCCTATATAAATGAAAAGTGTAAAGTACCTGAACTAACTAACTGGGCTGCAGAGATTTCAGGGAGGGAAGCAAGGTGCTTTTCAAGTCCATGACAAATAAGTGGGACAGAAACTGAAGAGGGTTATAAATTCTGCATACCAATTAATGCGTCACTGCCACAGACTGACTTACGCTTTCTGAAGCCTTTACTTTTCATCATGGGAAAATCACTGAAGTGTCTCTAAGGTATCAAAACACAAACCCACAAAATCACCCAGCGGTTTCTTTCCTGTGTGCTTTTATTACACCAGGTAAGAATGTGGAGTTCCTTGTCTTTATGAAAATCAAATACTTGCCAGGGGCTGTTTCTTATCATAGCCCCTCAAATGCATCACCTCCTATAGTCGTACTAATTACAAACACTCTACAGAAGTAGCTGGGTTGGACTTTGGGTTTTATCCATGATTCTCCCTCAGTATCCTCCCAGAAAAGCTGGCAGCCCATGGCTTAATGCTTTGCTGGGTTAAAGATCTGATGAATGACCAGGCACAAAGCGTAGTGAATGATGCTACATTCAGTTGGTGTCCTGTGACCAGTGGTGTCCCGAGGAATCAGTACTATTCAACATCATAATTCATGACTTGGATGAGAGGAGCAAGTCCACTGTCAGTAAATTAATGGATGACACCAACCTGGGGGGGAGTGTCGATCTGAAGGAAGGCAGGAAGACACTTCAGAGAGACCTGGACAAGATGGGTTGAAGGGCAACGGGATGAGGTTTAATAAAGCCAAATGCAGGATCCTAGACTTTGGTCACAATAACCCCATGCAGCTCTACAGACTGGTGGATGAGTGGCTGCAGAGGCAGCCTGGCAGAGAGGGTCCTGGCAGTGTTGGTTGACAGCCAGATTGACAAGAGCCAACAGTGTGCCCAGCTGGCATGGAAGGCCAATGGCATCTTGGTTTGTATCAGGAATATTGTAACTAGCAGGACTAGGGTTGTAATTCTGCCCCTGTACTCAGTACTGGTTAGGTCTTACCTCAAGCAGAGAGTGCAGATCTGGGCCCCTCACTGCAGGAAAGATACTGAGGGGTTGTAGCAGGTCCAGAGGACAGCAATGAGATTGGAGAAGGGACTGGAAAGAAAGTCTCGTGAGGAGAGACTGAGTGAGCTGGGGTTGTTTAGCCTAGAGAAGAGGAGATTCAGGGGGGACTTTATCACACTATAACTACCTGAAGGGAAGTTGTAGTCAGGTGAGAGTCAGGATCTTCTCCCAGGGAACTTGTGACAGGATGAGAGGGCATGGCCTGAAGCTGCACATGGGGAGGTTTAGATTGGATGTTAGGAAGCACTTCCTCGTGGAAAAGGTAATTAGACACTGGAATGGGCTGCCCAGGGAGGTGGTGGAGTCATCATCCCTGGAGGTGTTTAAGGACGGACTGGATGTGCCACTTATTGACATGGCCTGGTGGATGTGGTAGTGTTAGGTCATAAGCTGGAGTTGATGATGTCAGAAGTCTATTCCAGCCTCAATAATTCTGTGATTCTCTATCATGTATTCTTCACATCATTTTCTCTTAATAGTCAATATAGTTACATAACAGAAATTTACAGGTATGCACAGTCCACACACATACACAACCATTACCACTTGTGGTAGTTTGAGGGATCCTAGGTCCCCCTTAACAAAACCATAAGGACAGAGGTTCATCCCATAGAATCATAGAATCATAGAATCATAGAATGGTAAGGTTGGAAGGGACCTCAAGGATCATCTAGTTCCAACCCCCTGCCATAGGCAGGGACACCTCCCACTAGTACAGGTTACTCAAGGCCTCATCCAATCTGGCCTTGAACACATCCAGGGAGGGAGCAGCCACAACCTCCCTGGGCAACCTGTGCCAGTGCCTCACCACCCTTACTGTAAAGAACTTCCTCCTAACATCTAGTCTAAATCTCCCCTCTGCCAGTTTAAGCCCATTACCCCTTGTCCTGTCATTGCAGGACCTTGTAAATAATCCTTCCCCAGCCTTCCTGTAGGCCCCCTTCAGATACTGGAAGGCTAATATCCCAGGATATTGTAATATTGTTATTCTATTCCATGGCTTAAAAGACAGTGCCTGACTGTTGTCTCCCCCTTCTCCTCCCTGTCTTTCTTCCCTTCGCTTCTCTCTCATAACAGCACGTGTTCTTATCTCATGGTTTGTGGAGGAGTTGGTGGGCAGGGAGTTGAGCTGAATCACAGCAGCCCACTGAGGCCTTGTAGGTCCTAGCTGAGGAGAGTGGTTTCAGCCTACCCTCAGGCCCACTGAGAGTGGAAGAGGTGGAGGATTCTAGAAGGCCAGTTTGGGCCTAGTGGATTTTGTATTTATCCTACCTGATAGCCTTTTGTAGATATACTCTTGTAAATAGAACTTCTCTTTAACCTTCAAATCAGTGTGCAGTGTCCTCATTCTTACTCCTGGAAAGCAGTAAGAGTCATGTCTGTCCTCCAGTCCTGGATATCCTCATGGCCCAAACTGGGACATCACTCCAACAAGCTTGAGCAAATCTCCAAGATTCTCCCAGATTTCCTCTCATCCTTGAGTTTTCTCAAATGACAAGTATTTCCAGTATGAACTACTAAACACCAGTTGACAAAATGCACATACCTGTTAATACCACTACATAATACAGTGCAGGGTCTATAGGGTTTCTTTTGGTGACCATTTATTTATTTATTTATTTGCCACTGGTTTGAGAGCCAAGAATTTTCTGCTGAATTATCAGATGTTTACTGGCTTATCAAAATTAAATATTAATACTATGAATATATTTAAACAGTAATTTATTTTTCCTGGAGGTTTAGCAGGTGTTTATGATTCATTAAATTAAAAAATCATTTCAACTACATTTCATACATTAATATATTTGCACTGACAGTAATTGTGCAAAGTGTATTTCTTTATATGATACAGGGAGTTTTTGATCCTCAGACTAGCTCTTCCCTTGCATACAAGAAAACAATCTTAAGTTACAATATAACTGTAAATGAAGCAGACGACTCTAAGGAAGTGCAGGATCAGTTGTAAAACAACTGGAGGTCTTTAAGGCCAGGTTGGACGTGGCTCTGAGCAACCTGATCTAGTGTGAGGTGTTCTTGCCCATGGCAGGAGTGTTGGAACCAGATGATCCTTGAGGTTCCTTCCAGCCCTGACAATTCCATAATTCTATTATTTATTTATTTTATAAAGAGTTTGCAAATTACTTCAATCATAGAATCATAGAATGGCAAGGTTGGAAGGGTCCTCAAGGATCATCTAGTTCCAACCCCCTGACATAGGTAGGGACACCTCCCACGAGTACAGATCACTCAAGGCCTCCTCCAACCTGGCCTTGAACACCTCCAGGGAGGGAGCAGCCACAATCTCCCTGGACAACCTGTGCCAGTGTTTTACCACCCTCACTGGAAAGAACTTCCTCCTAACATCCAGTCTAAACCTCCTCTCTTCCAGTTTAAACCCATTGCCCCTTGTCCTGTCATTGCAAGACCTTGTATATAGTCCCTCCCCAGTCTTCCTGTAGGCCCCCTTCAGATACTGGAAGGCTACTCTAAGGTCTCCTGGAAGCCTTCTCTTCTCCAGGCTGCAGAGCTCCAACTCTTGTAGCCTGTCCTCATAGCAGAGCTGCTCCAGCCCTCCATTCATCTTCGTGGCCCTCCTTTGGACCTGCTCCAACAGTCCCATGTCCTTCCAGTGCTGGGGGCTCCTGAATTGCAAAGTGCTCCAGGTGGAGTATACCAGACAAGCAGTCAGCTCTTAAGCTAAAGAGTTACTGGTTTTTGGCACTTAGTCTTCTATTCAATATATATAGCAATAATGTTTTAATGATGACTACGAGTATTCAGAGGAGTCTAGAATCATATCAATGATGGGTGTCTTTAACTGACAGTAGAAAACTGTATATAGTATTTATTTCTAAAACTACACAATTCTTTCCAATTGTATATACTACATAACACGCAGTTTTACATTCTGAAAGCATAATGTTTTCTAATGTACAATACCACATTAGGTCCTGCAAAATAGTTCAGAACATATGGTCAGCTACAGAGATAACAACAGCCAGTGTCACAACTAAGATCTCTGCTAACTCCTATTCAGCTCACTCGTTTATCCATAATTATAAGGGGTTGTACATTTCAATAAAATGTAAATCTTTAGAGTATCTAAATGTTGACAAAAGGCAAGGACTTTATCATAGAATCATACAACAGTAAGGTTAGAAGGGACCTCAAGGATCATCGAGTTCCAACCCCTTGCCATAGGGGGTTGGATTCTTTATGAACACAAAAAATGTTTGTCATGACCTCCAGGAATTACACTATAAATCTCTTCATAGTAAGATGCTGGATGTTTTTCAAAATGCACTGACTGAAGACAGGATCAAAGATACAGAAGCACACAATGAGACTACTAATGAACTTTAAGAGTGTTCTTCACCAAAAGCAGATTCTGGATTTTTTTTTTCTTCCCCCAAAAGATTTACTCACATTGATTTCAAGCAAAGCGAACTTGCATTGAATGAAGAGGAACAAAAAGGGGGAAAAAAAAGGAAAACAACCCAACAACCAGACCAAAAAAACCACAACACAACACCACCTAAATACATTACTAAATTAAAAAAAAAATATTTCTTCTATGTGCATGACTTTGTTCTGTTATTTTTGGGTAAATAGGAATAGAGAGACAATTGGCTGGAGTAGATACTATTTCCCATTCTTTCTCATTACACCACCTACAATAGAAGCCTTTACTGCTAGTAAAGGTTGAGTAAATCAAGCACAGCAGTTTTCTCTTACATTCTAGCACATTCTGCCACCAATGTGTAATTGAGAGCTTCCTTCAAGGAAATTAAAAAAGCACACACAAAAAAAAAAAAAAAAGCTGAAGGACAGTTGTAAGCCCACATGGCATCTACCCAGCTATGTATCCTTTCAGTGGAAAACAGTGCCAAATACACACTGTATAATGCCTTTATTATAATTTATAGCCTTGTTATTAATACCTAATAACCTCATCACCTCCAGAAAGGAGAGAATTACTTACTCTGTCATTTTCATTCCATTTGGAAGGCAGCTACAATTTATCTTTATTTCTAAGATGAATCTTTTCTCAATTTCTCCCCTTTAATCTGATATCATTAAGTTCCTGACTCGCAGGGTGTTATAATCTTCACAGTACTTAGGATATGACGTCAAATGGGAAGCTTCCCTAATGATTCCCAGGGAAGCCTTGGGAATGAAACCAAGTTCCAGTGGAGCTCATGGAGAGATATATAAATTATAAGGAAGGATAAATAAATTATAAATTACAAGGAAGGATAGGAAAAAAAAAAAAAAAACAAAACCAACAAACCCCAAAAACCATTAAAATATAGCAGCTGAAGATATTCCCTGCACAATCTAAAATGTCTGTGTCCCTAAAGAGCATCAAGACTTTTACATTGGTCTGACCTTAGGATTAAGCTCAAAAGCCACCACTAAGCAACAACAGAGTAGAATGGACTGATTCTACCCCACTCTCTCCAAGCAACCAGCAGTAAAGGATGCGTGAATACTACAAATAGGCCAATTTAGCTCCAAACATCACAGTACGTTCCATGAGCTTCACCTAGACAACATTTATTTCACTTTTCAAGTAGTAGTCAGTCATGGTACCTTTGATGTTTTGTTACAGCAGCAATAATGAAAAGAATCAATAGGAAAAGTCAACACAGTGGCTAAGTGAAAACAGCTATGAAGTATTACTCACCCAAGCAGGTAGCCATGTTGCATTTCACATTTCTGCATTACTTATAGATTTGGTCAAGGTATCCTCACAGTTGTCATTACGTCCTTGGTCACTCTTTTTCCCCATGGTAGCCATTTTGCATCTTTCACTCCCATTTAGCATTAAAAACTTGCAAGACTATGTATTCTCTCTATTGAGCAGGGAAAATGTAATTTTTTTCCAAAGAACTAAACTAGATATTAGAGATGGTATAAGTATTCTATGTTAAAAAAAACCAACCAACTAAACCAAAACCAAAACCCAAACCACCAAAACCAACATCTTCCGCCTATGACACTTAGAATCATAAATAGTACGGTCAGAAGGGACCTCAAGGATCATCTAGTTCCAACCCCCTGCCATAGGCAGGGACACCTCCCACGAGTACAGATCACTCAAGGCCTCCTCCAACCTGGCCTTGAACACCTCCAGGGAGGGAGCAGCCACAATCTCCCTGGGCAACCTGTGCCAGTGCCTCACCACCCTCACTGCAAACAACTTCCTCCTAACATCCAGTCTAAATCTCCCCTCTGCCAGTTTAAACCCATTGCCCCTTGTCCTGTCATTACAAGACCTTGTCAATAGTCCCTCCCCAGTCTTCCTGTAGGCCCCTTTCAGATACTGGAAGGCTACTCTAAGGTCTCCTGGAAGCCTTCTCTTCTCCAGGCTGAAGAGCCCCAACTCTTGTAGCCTGTCCTCACAGGAGAGCTGCTCCAGCCCTCTGAGCATCTTCGTGGCTCTCCTCTGGACCTGCTCCAACAGTTCCATGTCCTTCCTATACTAGATCAGGTTGCCCAGAGCCCTTTAGGGCCTCACTTTGAATATCTCCAGGGATGTAGCCCCAACCATCTCCCTGGAAACCTGTTCTAGTGTTCCACTACCCTGACAGTAAAGAACCTGTTCCTAACATGAGTCTAAATTTGCTCTTCTCTAGTTTGAAGATATTGCCCTCATCCTATCACTACAGGCCTCTGTAAACAGTCTCTTGTCTATCCTTCTTATAGGCCCCCCTTCAGATATTGGAAGGCTCAGAGCCACCTCTCTTCCAGGCTGAACAAACCTGCCTCCCTCAGCCTGTCTTTGTAGCAGATCATTTTCGTAGCCCTTTTCTGGACCCACTCCATCAGGTCCACGTCCTTCCTATATTGAGGGCTCCAGACCCGGACACGGTACTCCAGGTGAGGTCTCACCAGAGCAGAGCAGAGCAGAGCAAAATGGCAGAATCTGCTGCAGCACTGCTTTTGATGCAGCCCAGGATGTGGTTTGCCTTCTGGGCTGCAAGCTCACATTTTCTGCTCATGTCCAGTTTCTCGGCCATTCACACCCCAAAGTTCTTTTCCACAGGTCTGCTTCCTATCACCTCCTCCCCCAGTTTGTACTGGAGGATTGTTCCAGCCCAGGTGGAGAACCATGCACTTGCTCTTGTTGAAACTCATGGGGTTCACCTGGGCCCACCTCTCCAGCTGGTCCAGAGCCCTCTGGATGCCATCCTGTCCCTCTGGCATATAGAGAGCACCATTCAGCTTGTTGTCACCTGCAAACTTGCTCATGGTGCACTCAATCCCAGTGTCTCTATCATTGTTTCTGATCCACTGACTCAAATCCTTCTCTTTAGAGAAATTAATATGCAGTTGCAACCAGAGCCTTGCTACTAAAGAGAAGGTGAGAAAAAAGTTACAGTAATTCAAAACTGTCATAGTATTTTACTAAAATAAATGACCTGGTTCATGTTTTTCATTTTAGCTGAGGGTTACAGAACAGCCTTGCCTAGAAAGAATTTTAGAATTATTGAACTTAAGCAGTGATGGCTCCAGTTAAATCCTTCCAGTCCAAGAGGCCAGGTAACTCACACTGCGTAGACATGGAAAGGAAACCACACACAGCCAAAACCCACAAACTGAGTCTCTTCATTCAAACAATAGCTTAAAATACTACTCATGAAGGAAAATAAACTTTACTGTATTTTTTTTTCCCTCTCACTACCCAGGGAATGGCTCAACTGGAAGAAGACAAAGAAAGTCTGCTGGAAGGATACTAGCAACTACTAATGCCAAAAGAGTTTCAAACTTCCAAAATGGGAAATATCCATTTCATAGAGTAATAAAGGGGAGATTCCTAGTGGGATAAATCAGCTGTGTCATTTTCTTTTTCTCTCTTTCCTTCCTTCTTCCTTCCTTCCCTCCCTTCTTCCTTCCCTGCCTTCTTCCTTCCCTCCTTGCCTCCCTTCTTCCTTTTTCTTTCTTTTCTTTTTTGTTTTATTTTTGTTTGTTTGGCTTTTTTTTTTTTTTTAACCCTGCCCTGAGTTTTGCAGCTTGCTCACTATAGATAATGTTTTTCAAAAACACATTTGATTTGACTGGTTTATGAATGTTGATATTTTCCACTGTCTTTTTTTGAAACTATGCTAACAGCAAGGATCATTTTTGAGTGCTGCAAGGCACGCAGCAGAAAATTTCAGCTGTTTTAAAATACTACATTGTTCCTGGTTAGACACTGCATCCCATATTCACTAAAGATCTCAAGAATGTCCCTTAGGACTGCTGACAATTAGAGAAGGACAGCTTGTAGGTCAGCTCCTGCTCTTACAACGTGCCAGATGGATTTCTGTAACTGGTGATTTCAAAGAAGCCACACTCCAGCCCTTTTGCAACCATATGCCATCCTTTCCTCTTCAATGCATGCCACATTAGTTAACTTAGACAGCAAAGAATAAGGCACTGGACCTGGAATAACTACAATTATTCCTTAGTTTCACATTCTTACAGGTAAGCCGGGTGAATTCTGCAGCATGATTTGCAGACCCACAGTCAGATCAGGCTCACAGCACTGACTATTACTGCAAGGTCAGTTACAAATGGTAGTATATTTAGACATAAAATTTTGCAGAGGTCTTTTGGGTGCACAGTAGTCTCTTCATAAACATAAGAAATTAATTCATCCATGAAGGAACATGTAGGACATGGTTAATGACCTTAATGACCAGTCTGCTTTTTATCATCATGGATTTTATAATGTAGATCACACCAAGATTCCCTTGTCTGAGAAAATACACAATTCCCCATACACCATAGAAGATGAAAGTAGCAATTAGTATGAGATAAACATACCTTTGTTTCTCTTGACTTTTTAAAAGTGCTTACATAATCAAGCAAAGCTACTTTAAAAAGAGTTTATCACACTACTGATGAGCTTTCAACAACTGGTGAATTTCACAGTTGCATGACGCAGAAATAATTATGTTGGGATCATGTTCTATAGAGGTATACAATTTTTGTAGACATAAACAAACAAATACCAATAGGTTAAGTATGGCTGCAAAGCTACAGAATAATAAAACGTCAGTATTCTAAGTCTTTTATCCATACACAGGCATTTAGATAAAAATACAAAGCAAGTCTGTAGATTAGAACATAGAAGGTTTCACCTCAACATGAGGAGAAACTTCCTTACAAGAAGGGTGACGAACCACTAGAACAGAAGCCTCCACAACCTCTCTGGGCAGCCTCCTCTGGAGACTTTTACAACCTGCCTGGATGTATTCCTGTGTGAATTACCCTAGGTAATCCTGTCTGGCATGGGGGGGTGGACTTCATGACCTCTGGAGATCCCTTCCAACCTCTAAAGTTCTGCAATTCTGTGACTTTCCAAACTTATCAATTGCAGACAACTAAGTCACTTCTTCAAACCTGGTTATATTTGGCAGGATGCTGTGCTAAACAATTATTCACTCTCACTTATCACAGTTCAACACCATGACTTTCAACAGAACTCTCTATAAAGTTAATGGCCAAAACAGAAGGTACCCAATGGTATCGCAAAGGCAGCATATTCTAATATACAATCACATGAACCTAAAGATTTTCAGTTCTCAAAATGTCAGCTAATTCTACCCTCTTTAAGTTACAATTAGATATTATTTCAACCTGGAAAGTTCAGGCCAATGCTGACTCTTCAGGAAAATTTTATCAGCATGTGTTTGCTTTTGTCAAAATCAAGTACTATTGGACTTCAGTACTAACAACAAAGAACTGAAGAATTTATGAGTGATCAACCAATGATGCATCACGTAGCTGCCCTTGGTCCTACACAGACTGTTTCTTTTGCTGCTAATTCAATGTTGCAGTTCTCTCCAGACTAAATTTAGTATCTTGCAAGAAAAATGTAGCATTTCCTTCAATCAATTAAACTCTGCATTCCTTGACTTAAAAAGCAAGTCATGCATGAAACTCAGTATGGTATCAATTCCTTGACAGCCTATAATTTTCACTTATGATGCCCCTGAAGACTATGGTTTATACTGTCCCTTTCTACACTTATTAATCAACTCACATGTAAATGCATGTGATTTGAACAACAAACTGATGATACAAGCCCCTCCACACTTTCAAAAGGGCAGAAGATTAGTTTCATTTTTGTGAATCTTTTAGATAACAGTGTCACATTACAGAGACTATAGATTAATCCTTACTTTCATAATAAAGCACCAAAAAAAAAAATCCATGAAAATTCAGTACCAGAGATGTTAAACTTGAGCAATGAATTTGGGAACATGATGGACAAGCAGCTAGATAACAGGATAAATATAATGTCTGGATGACCATAGCCCATCAAAGCTCTAGCACCACTACAAGAGTACTACTGTGACACAGAGGAGAAGACAAAGAAAGAAAGAAATAGAACTCTTAAAATTATTTAGCAGAAACTGAACATGTGAATGTTCTCATGACTGGTGCTTGGGCATAGTCTAAGCAATTAGGGCCAGAAGGAGGACCAGAAAACTACAGACCTGTCAGTCTGACCTTGGTGGCAGGAAAGGTCATGGAGTAGATCATCTTGAGTGCCAATATGAAGCATATGCAGAGCAGCCAGGTGATCAGACCCAGAGTTATCATAGGTTCATGATAGGTAGGTCCTGCTTGACTAACCTGATCTCCTTCCATGACAAGATGATCCACTTCATAGGTGAAGAAAAGGCTGTGCATGGACCTTAGAAAAGCCTTTGACATTCTTCTCACAATATTTTCCTGGACAATGTAGCTGCNAGCAGGGAAAAAAAAAAAAAAAAAAAAAAAGACAAAACTTTGGATGGCCTGGCCCAAACAGTGTTAGGGAACAGAGTTAGATCCAGTTGGTGGCCAGTCACAAGTGGTGCTCCCCAGGGCTCAGCTTTGGGGACGGTTCTGTTCAATATCTTTATCAGTGCCTTGGACAAGGAGATAGAGTGCATCTCAGTAAGTCTGCAGATGACACTAAGCTGGCAGGACGTATTGATGTGCTTGAGAAGAGGAAGGCTCTGCAGAGGAACCTGGACAGGCTGGATCAATGGGCTGAGACAATGGTATGAGTTTCATCAAGGCCAAGTGCCTTTATGTTTATAAACAGAAAGTGTGGTTGGATTCAAGGTCCTGGGCAGCTCACATCTGATATCTGCTTTACTTCCAGGAGGACAGAGATTTCTGTGACCAGTGCAGTGCAGGCTGATTTGGTTCCTGAAATAAGTGAGATCAAAAGCATCCTGAAACCACTCATGGTGACCAGTAGGTAAACTAAAGTCCAGATTTCCATAAAGGATCAAGGTTCTTTCAAGAGTGTCTGATTACAGGGTAACAAGATAACTAACTCTGTTAAGTACAGAACATGTTGCTCCCTCTGATGGTAAAACCCACTGAGAGGATAGAAATACTCCACACATTCACTGCAGAATTATTGTACCTTCACTGTTTCAATATATGTCATATTAGCAAGCTGACTTCCTATCTGAAATTTAGCAGGCTAAAATGAAGGATAGGAAATGGCAACCCACTCCACTCAAGCAAACCCCTGAATTGCTGAGAAACAACATGCCACACAGAAGGCTCCTGGCAGAATTTTAACTGCAGAGTAAGAGCCTCTCAATGGGTGAAAAAAAGAACAAGTAGAGTTTTACAAACTGCTTGAAAGCCATCATGAAGTGAACAAGTCCTTTCTCATAACCCTACCTGAGCTGATAATGCACAGTTTCTATTTACTCAGAGTCAGTAGAAAGAATTCCTAAATGTGGTTTAAGTACACATTACTCACTGCTAGTTTCTGGAATACAATAATAGTTTCACTGTTTTTTGAAAGATAATTCAGTACCTACACTGCCATGTCCATAAGGTTCACAAGTTCCGGGGAAGGTGACTTGTGACGAGTTGGACTGGATGATCTTTGAGATCTCTTCCAACCAAACATACTCTGTGACAAGGAGAAACTTGAAAACTCATGCTATTTTTTTAACAGCATTGCTTACTGAAATTAGAAAACTGTTACTTTTCAGTTCAGAAGTAAGTCAGGTTTGATATAGCTCTTTTCATGGTGTACTTTGGTTCAATTACATGAAAAAAATCTCACATGGTCCAGAACCAGACTAAAAATTCAGAGCCAAAAGTGGTTTCAGAGAATCAGGAATGGCTAAAGACTTGTGCTAAGAAAGATCTTTTTCATGATAGAAATTCCATGAGTCACTGCTTCCAACAGAAGGGAAAAAAATCCTTTAAAAAAAAAAAAAAAACACCTCAGGGTCAGTTAACATTCATTCATCTATATTTAACCTATGAGTCACATTTTATGTTTCAGCTCCGTATTACCTTATCAAATTATAATATATACACCTCAAAAACTCTGTGTCCTGTATTTCCCAGACTGGAGTCTGTCAGGGCAAAGGATGGGAGGCAGAGCAAGAGAAGGGACCAAAGAAGCAACAGGGTTCAAACTGCACCTTTCTTCCAGGTCCTCTGAATCAGAGACACCCTTCCAAGTACTTTCTCTGTACCTCATCTGTGTGTCAGATGTAGAGGAAAGAGCATACTGAAAATTCAGGTGAGAATTCCAACCTGCATATACCTGAGTTTAGCAATGAGTATGCGCAGGATGGTTGAAAGATCTGAAGGAGAAAAACATTGCATTTAGCCCGCACTTTGAAATCTGTTTTGCAAAGGATTCTCGTCCTTTTGTTGCTACCAAATTCTAACTTCAGGCAATATTTTCACACAGAAAAAGATAAACCTTCAAATATTCTCTGTCAGTCAGCACTGGTAATTTACAAACTTTCTTTCAGGAACTGGTTAGGAAAGTCACATCCAAAGTATTACATTGGTAATACATATAAAACACTGTAATATGCTGGGTCTTGTTACATTGGTATTTTTACTCCTTTTAAATGATTTTTTTTTAAATGTTGCTACTTACTGTAAAGATTTTCTTTTTCCAATGTACATCAGTGACAATGCATGTTATAAAGAACATCTGAGAGCAAGACTGTTCAGATGTCTGTGCTCAGCTTTTGCTTTCACAACAGGAAAGCACATTAAACTTATCAGATCAGAATACCAGTCTCAATTGCAGAAGGAAATGTCTTTTCTGCCTATTGCTGATACAGCTCTATCATCTACTGGTGTCTGTAGAAGAATGCATGCATCAACCCAAGTCCTGCACTTGACATTCAGGTTTATCCAAAGGCACCTGTGCATATCACTAGACCTTCTTTTTCTCCATTGCTTTTTTATTGTTCTTTCCTTAGGTAACACACTTTGAGTAACCTCTTGACACCACTAACACAACAGTTTTGCTATGGGTGCCCTAGATTTTCCAGGATAATTAAATTTTCTATTAAAATCTTCAATTTCAAGAACATGTTCTTAAAGACAGGACTATAAATCTTTTCAGAGTTATTTCTCAGCCCTGTCCTGTCATTAGTTGACAAACAGAACCACAGAATTCCTTTGGCTAGAAAAGACCCTTAAGACCACTATGCCCTCAGCTTGTTATTAGTGGTTCTGTTCAACAACATTTGGGGCTGGTTTTGCCTTAAATATAATAAAACTTGTCTTAGGATGCAGTTAACGTACATGACAAACTAAGACTGCTGCAACATTTAAGAAAAGCCTTGTTTAGTCAGCTCTGATCTTGGCTAAAATAAACTTAGTTTCTAACCTGGAAGTTGCCTTTATAAGAGCAACACGCCAGCACAAACTCTCGTCTCTTAGATACAACCCTGTTTCAAATTACTGTGTGCAATTCTGGAGCCCTCACCACAGGAAGGACATGGAAGTGTCGGAGTGGGTCCAGGGGAGGGCCACGAAGATGCTCAGAGGGCTGCAGCAGCTCTCCTATGAGGACAGACTGAGAGAGTTGGGGCTCTTCTGCCTGGAGAAGAGAAGGCTTCCAGGAGACCTTAGAGCAGCCTTCCAGTATCTGAAGGGGGTCTACAGGAAGGCTGGGGAGGGACTATTGACAAGGTCTTGTAATGACAGGACAAGGGGCAATGGGTTTAAACTGGCAGAGGGGAGATTTAGACTGGATGTTAGGAGGAAGTTCTTTCCAGTGAGGGTGGTGAGGCACTGGCACAGGTTGCCCAGGGAGGTTGTGGCTGCTCCCTCCCTGGAGGTGTTCAAGGCCAGGTTGGAAGAGGCCTTGTGTACTAGTGCACACAAGTGTACACAAGTGTACTAGTGGAAGGTGTCCCTGCCTATGGCAGGGGGTTGGAACTTGATGATCCTTGAGGTCCCTTCCAACCTTACCATTCTATGATTCTAGGAAATTTGGGTGGATCTCTTGGACTAAGGTACAGTCAGTGCACAAGTCCAAGTGCTGGCACACTGCAAACCACACTACAGCAACAATATTGTCATTCGTCATCAGGGGTTGCTTTCAGGCACAAGGAGGATGAACTAAGCCTAAATTGTTTTACTAATTAATAAATAATGAAATAAGCAACACAAGTTTTGCATTGCCTCCTCGCTGGAATCCTCAGGGACAACTTCTGCCTTATATTATATTATAGTACAACTATTTCCGTTCACTGCAGTCATAACATTTCAACACTTTTAACTTCTAAGTTCTAAGGACTTAGTTTAATATAAAAGAAGAAAAGGATGTGACTGTGGTTTAATGGGTCTGGCTGTGCTCAAAGTGTTTAAGACATAATTTACAAAGTATGAAATTAGATTCTTCATCTAGTGCAATTTTATTATTTAAAAATGTTCCATTTCTCCCTGTCATTTTCAGTCTTTTAATAGAGGTTGACTTGCAAGTCAACCACTAAGATACTGAGGTAAGGCTCACAGAAAAGTTACTACAGGGAGAAGAAAGAAACTGTGACTGTTACACGATGCTGAACAAATATTAGCCACAGCCACAAATCATTCAGAAGTACTTGCTAGTAAAATATTTCTGAAATCATTACTTTTATTTTGCACTGTATTTCCAAGCCTTTTCCAGAGAAGTATTTAAGAACAGGTCTAAGTTAAAGCACATGAGAAACCTCATTGATTTCAGCGGGCTTAATCACATCCCTTAAGTCCCACATATTCTTCAGCACGCTGCTGCATCTGGACTTTTTACCATAATCAAATGAGAACAAACCATAAGCCAGAGAAGATTGATTCACTGTCATGTTGTCAAATATTCTGTGTGCATTACAAAACTGACTCCTTTTTATTGGAGAAGAAGAAAGTATTTCTGGGCATGTTAACATCACCTGTCAAGATCAGAAGCCTAAGATTCTTTCCTAAAGAAATTATATTTTCATCTTACATTCACAGACAGGACTGACATAGGCATGCCTGGAAACTTCTTAAGGAATTCCAAGTTAAAGTACAATATTAAAATCAGTTAGAAGTAAAACATTTATAACTTTGGCATTTTAAATACTCAAACAGGTATTATATCTTACAAGCATAATCCACTGGTGAGCCTGAAATCTGTCTTTTAGATTCTGATGGTTTAATAGAAATGTACCATTTATAGAGAGAGAGGTAATAATTTTATTACAGTGGCTCATATGTTCCAAATCTTCTGTACACACACACACACATATATATATATGTATATATAAACCCCTTCTTACATGAATTAGCTCTTATTGAAGTTTCAAAGAAGTTCTCACTTGGCCCAGTTTTCAGGTCTTGAAAACAAATTTTTGTACCTGCAAGCTTTTTCCCTTTTTTCTTTTCTTTTTTTTTTTTTTCCCCCCAGGTGGTATTATCTGTTGTAATACAATATGATATAAGTGGCCTCTCTTATCCCTATAGCATCAGAGCTATACTATCACCATTAATACAGAACTCCTCACTCCAGGAACCTTAGAGAAGAACCCTGTGCAGAAGATGGTGTCTACCTTGAGGGAAGTTCATGTAGTTTATGGAAGCAGGAATTTTCCCAAGTAGTTTTATCCCCACAATTCCAGTCTGGGGCTTCTCTGGAGCCAGCAATACCAGTCATATAACAAACTGTCTAGTAGCTATGTGTCAGTACTTGTCAGCAGTCCAAGGACAGTATGTGATAACAAAATGTACTCCTTTTATTGTTCTCCCTTGCTACTAAACACAGTCCATACAATGCCTTTACACTTGAAGTTTTCGAATCATTAATTTTAATTAAGTCATAAAGAAAAACACATTGCTATTACATGTGTGCCAATACTGAAAAACTGTATGTTCATTTATTACTCCAATGATGTGCAATTCATGTGCAACACAAATCAACTCAGTTTACTCTCCATGTCAAAATGCATTACCTGCTTCTGTGAGCTGTTTCATTTGGTCTGTCCTGTTCAGTAAGTGGGAAAAATGAAAACACATACACGACCACTAGGGGAGTTTAGACAAAGCACCTTCAAATTTAGCACTACTGGATTATTATACAGAAATGACAGGCAAGGCAATGGAAAAATAAAACCAACTATTTATGTGTTCACTGGAGTTGTTGGGCCATAGTTAAAGGTCTTGCAGCAGGGAGAGAACAACAGTGATGTTTCCAACTCAAATGTCTATTAGATGATAGACAAAGAATTATGGTATTAAGACTTTATTCCTGATCTACTGTAATTCAAAGTGGGTGATATTTTTGGTCACCTACAGCAAGCCATCCCTCTGTACCAATTACTGTGTCTACAGAAAGGGAATAACAAAATACCTAAGCAACTCTCAGAAATGTTCTGAAACATATCTTGGAAAAGACATGTTGATTATCTTTTACTTCAGCTGACTTCAAGTTAAGGCAATTTAATTCAATGATTGCTTTTATTTAAAACCAAAGAATCACCTATTAAACAACTATTTTTTGCTTGCCAAACCTGTAATTTCTTCAGAAGGTACTTGCTTACTGGTATTTGATATAGTTCACTGCTTCCATAACAAGGACATACTTGTGCATACAGCTAACATTTCATGTCCAGAAGCTGGACTTTTCAACTTCCCCAGGCCTCTTTCAACAAACATTGCTAATTTGACAAGATGAATTGCCTGTAATATTCCAAGTCTACAAAACTAGACATCACAGAGATGAGAACCACAACATGCTATGTTGCAATGCAGCACAGTCTTCTGAAGTACGACTGACATGTAAAACTCAGCAAAAAGCTTCAACTACTTTTCATTGACACAAGCCTCAGCTGAAGTTGCCAGGGGGCCCAAGCAGTCTGCCCACCCCAGAGCAAGGAAGACTAAACGCTGCAGGCACAGGGCTCATGCAGTAGGGCAGAGCTTTAGCTGAAAACTGATCTGCAAGGGGTCACATCTGACACCTCCACACACTAAAACAAAACAAAAATGGAGAAACAATATGGCCCGAAAAGGTTGCCAAGGATTGTCCAGCTGCAAGTAGGGCATTAATGCAAGTAACAGATATGACAGTCTCTATAATCTGATGAAAAACAAATAACTTACCCAACACACAAGGGGGATGATTGTCCAAATGTCACAAGAACGAAAACCTGTTCATTCAGGTTTAGCCTCGCATCTGCTAGTGTCCTGTACTAGAGCGCTGCAATCTATTGTTTCATTCTAGGTTAAAATGAAGCAATCTAAATATGCACACTGTTATATAAAAGGGCCAGGGGATGAAATTACACCAGTTTCTAATAAGGCCCTTTGAAACTCTAAACTAGCAAGTTAGTGGCCAAATTATTTTTCTTCTAATGTGGACTGAACAGCAAATGAGGACTAGAAGGTGGTAAAATAAAGAATGCAAAAGTGTAATTCTCAAAATCCTATGTGAGTTCGCTGTACCAAGGCACAACAGAGGTACTAAACATCTATCACTTTATTAACCATCTCCAAGACCAATCTGAAAACACTTTTGTCTCTCAAATGATAGATTCTTCATAAATAGGAGACCTGTAATATTTCCTTCTCTCTCATTTCAAAAGTAAAAAGTTTTCAACATCTTTTAGGGGAAAAAAAAATACTTCTAGTTAGAATTTCATAAAAATCAGCTTATTTATTTTGGAAGATAGCAATAATAATAACATAAAATCAAATGTATTTTATTGTATCTTCTTTTTTATTATTTAGTGTGTATAAAGTGTATGGTAATAACTACTAAAACTATGCTTCTACCTAGGCATATCTCTCTTTGTAAAAATAATTTGCATTTATAATTTAAATATTCTTTCACTTGACAAGCAGCAGCGTTCACCTGACGACAGACATCACACCAGAACATAAAAATGACCATTTGAGTATTTTCTTACGTTTGTGAAATACCTGTCTTACTATTTTCTTCTTTTTCTTTCTGAATACTACAAGCTGAACCTTCCTATCCGTGAATAGAGTTCCTTCCTATGCATGGATGTACAATGATATTCTGCATCTGAACGTGAAAGAGAGTTGTGACCTCTTTAGTACACACCCACCCTAGAAATACAGTAGCATGATAAATACAGACCAGCCTGCTTCATGCCAGCTGAAAGTACCCAATGGCTCTCTGTTGAAGGATCCTAGTTCTCCTCTGTGTCAGATAGTACGTAACTTGCATCATTTTCCTGCTGATTTCCAAAACACAGCTATTTACCTACACAGTTATGTGTAAAGACAGGAAAACCAAAGTATAATAAACTCTGCTCTGATTCTGACTTTTTAAATCACTGTGTGATTTAAATTAACACTCAGTTCCTCAATCTCTACCACATGGGACTGGGAGAAAGAAGGCATAGGAAAGCAGGCAGAAGAGGTTTCTCAGCACAGAGGCTCTATGGGAAGCAAGCGGGCAAGGAGACTGACTTCTGGTCAGTCATTGCATAAGGATTTAAAATGTAGCAGGGACAAGGAATTTGATACAAATAAAAGAGAAAATAAATTAGTGACTTGACGCAGTAAATTATGTATATATTACATCTAATCAAGGTGGCATCTGAGAAAACACAGCAGCTGCTCAATTCAGTCAAATGCAAATCATTAGAGGCTCAGAGTAGAGGGTTGATTTTAGATTTGTGAAGTAGCATGTGGTCATGCAGACACTGCTCTGAGACAGAAGTGAAAAGGTTTATGTCTTAAACAGCAACAGGGATGCTGTGGAACTGCTCATAACTATGATCATATCAGTTTCACCTCACTAATACTGTTTAGAGACAGAAATCACAGAACCGGTGAGCTCTTTTTAGTGTATTTTAAAAGGACTGAAGACAGAAAACCAAATCTCGAGTTAGAACAGTAGCAGGAATCTCAGAATTATGGGGCAGACTGTCACAATGAAAGCTACACTACAGTCCACCATACTTCAGGAGGATGACCTACTCGCAGAAATTAGTATAATTTCTTTTCTTTAAAGTAAAACTTGAAAATTAACCTTGGTAGCTTAACTAACCCGAGTAAATGTGTCTGGCCTCCTCTCCCTATGGATTAAAAGCTCTTAACAGACTGCCCAGGGACATTAACTCAGTAAAGGAATCTCTCTATTCAGAAAACTCAAGTGTCCATGAAACATATTATTCAACAGCAAGTATTTTCTAACCCATCTTAGTTGCAGAGATAGTCAGTCTTTCAATTAACCAAGGACTAGAATATTCAAGGCATAGTGCCAGCACCAGTTTGTGTGCAGACTCAAATTCATGCTTATTCATACAACCTAACACCCTCACAGCAGTGGCTAGATCGTGAGGCTCCTTGAATTTCCATGTCCTAAATCTTAAGCACTTAGCTCCCAAAGAGGAATCCTGAAGCCAGAATGGAGTACTCAAGCTCCACAAACATGTCAAGAACCAGAAATCCTCCATGATGAGCAGAAAGTTTCTAGAGGTAACCAGTGTGAAACACATTAAACGTTACAAAACTCCAGGGCAGTACAAGCAGAAGGGGTGTAGTACACATCTGATACCTTACCAGAGCTTAAACCGACAAAGCCTCATCTAAAGATTGCTTACTTCTACCTGGCATCTCTAGACCATGGTCCTGCCCCACAACCTTTAAAGAACTAAGAGATAAATCCTATTTTCTTTTTCAAAACTTGGCTGTGAGGGGAGTTTAGCCAGGACATAACAGTGAAAGGCTTTTGAATTGGGTAAACAAAGGTTCAGCAGCTGTTGCAGACAGATGAGACTCATGCTGCAAATCTTTTTCCCAGGACATCTTGGTAAGATCTTACTCTGAGTGCACACCTGCATTAAGACAGTGATGAAAGGTGACACTTCCCACCCATTATGTTGAAGTTCTTCACTATCCAGCAAAGAGTAATAAACTCTTGTTTGGAGCCAAAATTTTCTATGACACTAACAAAAGAATTTGCTGTCCTTGTGCTATTGCACAGGACACAGGTTTTAACTCGATTTTTAATCTGCAAGTCTGTTCTCACATATAAGCATAAAGCTATGTAGTAACTCTGAAAAGTACTGCAAAAAGTAGACTATCATAAGGTAGTAAAATGGCTACTCGGACATACAGTGGTGCAAAAACATTTTAACTGCATGAAAATACTATTATATACTAAGCTAAACTGGCTTGCCTACTTCCTATTAATAACTGTATTACCCACATTGCACAGAATAATTGTTTCACAGACTATGAGATAAGAACTTCTGCTTCATCTTTTATAACCTCTATGTAACTTTATTAAATTGTGAAGCCATGTAGTGTTTACATTCTCTAAAGTTTTGGTTGGGAGCAAATTAAATACATGCAGCTGTCCCTAGTAGTGCCACCGTGGTGACTTAAGACTTTCCAGTTCTGTATCATTTTAAAAAAGCAATAAAACTCTAGTCCCAGATAAAGTCTCAGATAGGAGCTATCAATTCAGCACTAAAGCACTCCTTACTAAATTTTAAAAATACATGGAAGCTTTTTTCAATTCCTTGCACTTGTGTTACCCATAAAAGTCCCTGATACTGAAGAATAATAAATTCAAATTAGTTTATATACATGGATAACCTCTCTCTCAGCAGGGCAAAAATAGAAATATCAAATCCCTTTATAGATCTTTAGCACACTGAGCCAAAGTTGGGGATCATGGTACCAGCAAAATCTGCCAGTGCTGCAACCATTAGAAATTAAAATGTTAAAAACAAAGCAAATACTGTGGATGGTAAGTCCAGTAAACTTTAAATGGGACCACAGCATGCTCCTTCCTCAGAACTGCAGCCTGCTGGCAATGTAGTCTGGAGACCATATCCTTAATGGAAAGGAAAATTCAAAAAGCAAGAAGGACAAGAAAGATCCACTCTGTTTTTTTTCTCAGCGATTTCATCAATGACAAGGGGAACTTCCCTCTGACATGGGGCAGACATACTGCCAGTTCTCACAATCCTCTTGAAATCCAAGGGAGTCCTGAAGCAATTCATGTTATGTCATCTGCCACAGCCTGGCCAGGTAAAATTTCTGACAGACCACTATGGATATATATTTTGATACCATTACTTGCACAAGGCAAATCACTATGCAAGTTTTTAACATTCTGTTCTTCCAATATACCTTAAATACATTCATCAGCCCTCCAACAATTTCAGTTCTGCAAAATTCTACAGAACCATGACCTTTTACCTTTCAACAGTAACTTACTGCAAGGGGGTTGGACTAGATGACCTTTAAAGGTCACTCCCAACCCAATGCACTCTATAATTTCATGATAACAGGCAAAAAAGATTAAAGACATTTATTTTGTGTGTGAACAAAGAAAAGGTTTGAATCTAGAAGTTCAGAAGCTTTCCCCGATCAAATTCCTTCAGACACAACTTGAACTCAGTTCAATTTATCCCATTCAGTTTAGCAACATTTGCACTTACTGATTGATCACTTAGATCCTGAGAGTCTTCCATGAGGGTTCTTCACCTTTCTTTTCCCTCACAAGCAGAAATGATCTTTCCTTCAATTCACAGTTCAGTAGTCTTAAATAAAAAGAAAGAAGAAATCAGTATGCTAGCCAGTGCTCCCTGCTTCCCAGGTGAATTTGCAATAAATGAACACCCTAACTGAGGCTGTGGTTCCACTAAAATCTGCAGCAAAGTTCCTGTTGGCTTCTATGAAGCCTAACAAAATGTTTCAATATTATTTCAGGACTCTATCTAAAACACACTGTGGTGGGTTCACATCACTTAGGATTTGGGATTTATCCCCTAAAGGTAAATGACCACACTACTCAGAACTTCGAAGCCAAATGAAATTATTATTTACAAAACTAGGCCAAATATAAAAGGTAATAAACATATACAAATACATGTATTTATATATACACACACATACACAACCAGGCAATAGCCCAGGCACCCTCCTGGACAAAGCCTGGGGCTGTTACCAGCTAACACAATATTCTCTCTTCCCTGCTCCCAGTCAGTCTTACCATCACCTAACAGTGATAGGTACAGCGAAGCAAGGCCAGAGGGAGAGACAGAGAGAAAAACAAGCAGGCAAGAGAGCTGGAACATTCTGAACTCCCAACTACACAGGAAAATAACAAGCCAATGAAATGCCATAACTCTGTCTCTTGTACTTTGTTCACTCCCTTTAGAGTCAATCCCTTGAATCCCCTCTCAAATTCTTTGGAAAATTTTTATTTACAATTTAGAATTAAGACCCTAGTCTTAAACTGTAACATACATCAACAGAAACTGGAACATACTAATAATTATTCAACTCCTGTAAGAAAAAAAAATTAGTTATGAAAACAAACCAATAAAAAGTCAACATATTTAATACAGGCAGCAGTTTAATTATACAAGAAGCCCTTGGGAGGCCATATTAGAAAGACAATTATGGTACACAGAACAAAACTGCTTAATACACATTTAATGATAACCTCTTAGCCATTAAGTGTCTGGCAGAAAAAGGTTATTATGCAATTATCACCATGGAGTGCCTTCTGTAAGGTCCATTAAATTCCTTTAGGATTAAACAGAATACACAAAGTGGTTTATAATAAGCAGCTCCCTACAAAGTGCTAAATGACAGACATTACCCTAATTATCTGAAATGTCTATGCCTTCTCTCATAGGGTGAGTCACTCTCATCAAATATTGAGATCTTCAATAGGACAATTCTATTTTCTATGAGTTCTGCATACAAATGATTACGGTAACCTTAACTATAAAGCCACACTGCAATCTCCATTCTCAGAAAAAAACCACTCTGGGGTTATGCAAATTTGCATAATTTAGAACAAGTGCCAGGAATATTTCACAGATGCAATAACCACAATATTATTAAATCAAAGCTAGTGTTACATTTAAAAGAGAAAAAAGAGAATAAAATCTATTAAAGTATCTGAACGCATAGATCAAGGAACTCAAAACAATATGCATTTCTTTATCAACAAGGCACCCCAACAAGCTGCCACCTGGAAGTATGTCCAGTAACATAAAAATATGTTATGGATCTGTGTTCTAAATTTTGACCAGAAAACACTTATACCTCATGCTGCCTCCACTTTGCATAAACTTAACCGTTTCTCACATGAAATTAAATGACACAGAATGGCACTCACAGAACTTCTGAAAGGAAATGGAGCTACAAGCCACTGCACCCATTCTCCTATACTGTCCTGTGAATACCTCCTCTCTGAAATGTCACTTACTTGCCATACTTCTGTTTATTCCCCAAAATGTAACTGTGTTGATTTGAGGCTAATTGGAATATTTTAATAGAGAAAATTACACTATAGGCTGTGAAAGGAAAACATCATGATGTCTACTTCACTCATATGCTTGCTGGAGAACTGTTTGGGAACACTAACCAAAACATTAGATAAGTCAGTCTGTCTCTGTTGCTTGCTGGAGCAGGAGCTGCTGGGGCCATCTAGCAGCTTCTGGGCTCCCACTCCTCTGTTGATTAATCCTCACTAACCACTTTTCTTCTAATCCCCCTGGCTGATCCTCCTACTTTATCTTGCACGTAAGGCAAACCTTGGGGTAAGGTACAGGGGTGGGGAGAAGGTGGAAGGGTGGTTGGGAGCCCCTCCTGGGGTCTCTGATTTCTGGGAGGGGAGTTGTGTTTCTGTATTACCTTTAACTTGTGTATTTCTGTAAATATTCTGTCTATAGTGTATATATCTGCTGTACATTGTGCTGAGCTGTAAATAGAGCTTCATCTCTTAACTTCCAGCCGGCTGAGTTCTAGTCTGAGTCACTTTACAAAGTGTGGAGGGGTGGGTAACTCCCAAACCCTCACAGTAACTCACTAAATTTCATGTTTCACATTAGGTATTTCTCAGAGTGTACACACATGCACACTTACAGCCCCAGCCTCCTTTCTTTCCAATCCTATCTGGATTTTTCCAGATCTGGATGCCCCTAGGTTACAAAATCCTGTTTTTCTTTCCCTCTAAGTTTCAAAAAGATTCCCATTTTCATTTCATTAATTTTTGTCATGATGTTACATAAGTTATGTAAGTGTCCTGAGGTTTTGCTGGCACAGAATCTCAGGCCAGCCAAGGGCTGCAGGCCAGCAGCAGTTCTGAGCCAGCCAAGACAGCTGTGAGCATCACAGTCAGTATAAAGGAGGAAGTTTGTTAAGGTGAGTCTCCTCTTTGGGCTCTTCCTTCTTCCCTCTTGAGAATCCCCTCCTGGATGCTGTGATTATTACACTCTTCTGAGCTGAGTGTAACTTATGTATATCTTGTACTGACATTGGTGTTAATTTGGCTATTTTGTTAAAACCTTTTCTATTTCAACCTGTGAGTCTTCTCTTCCTTTCCTGACTCCCCTTCTCTGCTTGAGAGGCTTCATCAGGTGGTAAAGCAGCTGCTACAGTCTAGCCCCAGATACAGGTTAAATAAAGACAATAACGAAAAGATTAGTTGCAAAGTTGAAAATAATTTTTGGTTTGTGTTTTGTTTGTTTGTTTGTTTGTTTTTCAAATAAAGATCTGAAATCATTGAAGAATTCAATGCATTAACATCTTCACCTATGACACTTTCACCAAAACGGTAACCATTTCCCATAAATTGTCTGCCAAATTGGAGCCCACACCTTTGCACTCATAAGCCTTCTGCAGTGTTTTGCAGTCCAGTGGAGACAAAAAGTGAATTGCAAGGCTTCTTCAAAACACACATTACAGGCATATTTCAGAGAGAAACCTACCAAAATCAACAGGTATTTTAACAGGAAGCAGCTCTAGAGAGTATATCTTGGGGTAGCCCCTGCCAAAGGGGGCAATTTCAAACACAAAGGCAAATTTCCACAATGTTTTATTCCACAATGAATCACTCTGCAAAATGTTTCATTAACAACGTAAACGCAATCTCCTTTAACGTCTGTTTTAATCTGCGTGTGCATGTTACTGACTTAGTAAGATTGCCTGCAGAAAGAAATGGTCACTCCCCAGTAAAATGCAAGTTTTGGAAGAATCTGTTTGATTAGTTGTTAAGATTAGTGACAAAGTCAGTGCCTGGCTTGGATTCAAATGACAAATGTTCCAATTCTGTCAGCTGGTCAGTGAAGATGACACTTTCTGTGACCTGTGTGCAGTTCTGGAGCCCCCAGCACAGGAAGGACATGGAAGTGTTGGAGTGGGTCCAGAGGAGGCCACGAAGATGCTCAGAGGGCTGCAGCAGCTCTCCTATGAGGACAGGCTGAGAGAGTTTGGGCTCTGCAGCCTGGAGAAGAGAAGACTTCCAGGAGACCTTAGAGTAGTCTTCCGGTATCTGAAGGCTGGGGAGGGACTATTTACAAGGTCTTGCAATGACAGGACAAGGGGCAATGGGTTTAAACTGGCAGAGGGGAGATTTAGACTGGATGTTAGGAGGAAGTTCTTTCCAGTGACGGTGGTGAGACACTGGCACAGGTTGTCCAGGGAAGTTGTGGACACTCCCTCCCTGGAGCTGTTCAAGGCCAGGTTGGACGAGGCCTTGAGTGACCTGTCCTAGTGGGAGATGTCCCTGCCTATGGCAGGGGGTTGGAACTAGATGATCTTTGAGGTCCCTTCCAACCTTACCATTCTATGATTCTAAGAATGTCAATTTAAAGCCATCACAACCAGACCCATATTCATGTATCTTTCTGTATATATTGTGATCTTAACCAAAACATACTGAAATTAACAGATGGATGCCACATTTTTGCCTTAAAAAATAAGGTGTATCAATACTTTGAATATAACCTGATCATGCATGTCCAACAGTTTTACCGTTCAGAACTGCCTGTGACTCTTCACAATACATGTTGCATCCTGAAAGTCAGGTGGATGTAGCCACTGGATCACATCATTAAGGGCAAGGACGCACGTGAGGGGTGTTGAACAGAACTCTGATGAGGAGTGTCTGAAGGAGTTAGGGTTGTTCAGCTTAAAGAAGGGGAGACCTCATTGCCTTCTACAACTGCCTGAAAGGAGGATGTAGCAAGGTGGGCAACAGCCTCTTCTCCAAGGTAATAAATGATGAGAGGAAATGGCCTCAGGTTGTACCAGGGGAGGTTTAGCTTAGATATTAGGAAAAATTTCTTCACCAAAAGGGTCACTGGGCACTGCAACAGGCTGCCCAGGGAGGTGATGGAGTCACCATCCCTGGAGGTGTTTAAAAGACATCTGGATGAAGTGCTTAGGGACACAGTCTAACAGTTGTATAGAGGGAGATGTTACATTGTTGTTGGACTGGATCATCTTGGTGCAATCTCAAGCACTGACACAAGCTGGGCAGTGACTGGCTTGAGAGCAGTCCTAAAGGAAAGGACTTGGGGGTACTAGTGGACTGGAAGCTCAATGTGAGCCATCACTGTGCACTTGCAGCCCAAAAATCCAACTGTATCCTTGGCTGCACCAAAAGAAGTGCAGCCAGCAGGTCATGGGAGGCAATTTTCTCCCTCTACTCCACTCTGATGAGACTCCATCCAGTTCTGGAGCCCCTATTACAAGAAAGATCTGGACATGCTGGAGTGTGCCCAGAGAAGGGCAACGAGGATGATCAGATGGCTGGAGCACTTCTCCTATGGAGACAGACTGAGAGAATTGGGGCTGTTCAGTCTGGAGAGAAGGCTCTGAGGAGACCTTATTGTGGTCTTCCAGTATCTGAAGGGGGCCTACAAGAAAGCTGGAGAGGGACTTTTTAGGATGTCAGGTGATGATAGGACTAGGGGGAATGAAGCAAAACTAGAAGTGGGTAGATTCAGACTGGATGTTAGGAAGGAGCTCTTCACCATGAGGGTGGTGAGACACTGGACCAGGTTGCCCAGGGAGGTGGCAGAAGTCCCATCCCTGGATGTCTTTAAAACAAGGCTGGATGTGTCCCTGAGCAACCTGATCTAGTGTGAGGTGTCCATATCCATGGCAGGGAAGTTGGAACTGGATAATCTTTGAAGTCCCTTCCAACTCTGACAATTCTGTGGTCTTCAGATCTTTTCCAGGCAGGCAATTCTATGATCAAATATACCACTTGTATCAATCACCTTTCAAAAGACACTGACCTGCACAAGATGAGCTTATTTCCATCTTTGAAGAAATATATGACAAGTTAAAAATCTTTTTCATGAATGTGCTAAGTTAAAGTGGTTTCTAGAGGTCTGTGGTTCATTTTTACACTGCCACAAAATCTGAATACTCTTACTGGAAATGGAGCTTTTAAATATAATATTCCGAATTAACATTTTATCAGAATTTTACCTATCAACAGCTAAATCCTGCTACATTCTGAGCCCAGTTCAAGCAGCTGATTATAACCAACTGCTAACACAATGATTTTTATAATGGCAGTTATGCCAATTGCACTTAGAACAAATCCTTTAGGGTTTAGTTTTATAAATTTGTAAAAGAGGAGAAAAACCATTAGAGAAGTCAATGATTTAAATAAGACCAACATTACTCCCTAATAAAGATATAAAATTAAAGGATAATAGTAACCTCATGCTGTTTTATGAGGCAATAATCCAGCTACCAATTCAACCCTGTAGTTTATCCCATCAAGAGAAAGAGATTAAAAACAGAGGGATGGAGGGCACTCTTATACCTAGTACAGTGCAAGTGTTTCTAACTGGGTTTAAATATTTTTAAAACTGTTGTTAAAAGTCTTAAACTCATAGACAAGCCAGAACGAAGAGAAATGCCTGTTTCTGCTCTTGATCCAGTCCTTGCAGATGTGGCTTTAAAACTGATGAAGTGTTTTATGCTCCCAGATAAAAATTTTACCTTTCTAAGAAATGTCTTAATTAGAAGGATTCCTGACTTTCCTCATCAACAGATGCATTTAAACGTAATTTTTTTATTTATTTATTTTTATCTGGGGGAATAAAACACTTCATCAAATTTAAACTGCAACTTCCAGGACTCCACTGTTGAGGAGAAACATGTGTTTCCTTTCAGAGATACACAAGTAAGTTTTTTTTTAAAAAAGCAAGCAAGCAAGCAGTCCACAAAAACAACCAAAAAAAAAAATTAGCCAACAAAACTCAACACCAACACAACCCCAAAAAATCAAGCAATCAAAAAAAAAAAAACCAAAACCAATGCCAAACAACATACTTGATGTGCTGCACCACAGCTAAGCCTCTCCCCTCCCATAATGATTATTCAGAAAACTAGGATTGAAACAAGTAATTGACAAAGCCAGCTTCATTTACTAGATGTCCAGTAGAATCCTGCACTGCAACTTTCACAAGCTCAAGATAGAATGTGAACCTTGGGGATCCACAGGTAAAACAACTGCCTTAAAGCACCTGACACAATCAGAGGGCTGGGGCAGCTCTGCTATGAAGACAGGATACAAGAGTTGGGGCTCTGCAGCCTGGAGAAGAGAAGGCTTCCAGGAGACCTTAGAGTAGCCTTACAATATCTGAAGGGGGCCTACAGGAAGACTGGGGAGGAACAATATATTGACAAGGTCTTGTAATGACAGGACAAGGGGCAATGAGTTTAAACTGGCAGAGGGGAGATTTAGACTGGATGTTAGGAGGAAGTTCTTTACAGTGACGGTGGTGAGACACTGGCACAGGTTGCCCAGGGAAGTTGTGGACACTCCCTCCCTGGAGGTGTTCAAGGCCAGGTTGGAGGAGGCCTTGAGTGACCTGTACTAGTGGGAGATGTCTGTGCCTATGGCAGGGGGTTGAAACTGGATGATCCTTGAGGTCCCTTCCAACCTTACCATTCTATGATTCTATGACATTTCCCAAGAGTGTCTCAGAGGCTGCTTTAGGCTCTCAGTCAGTCACATGGACAAATGGAGCTCCAAAGTGCAATCATCTAGATGAGAAAATTTTCTTCCCTTTCACTTCAACTTAAAAACTTAGGAGGAAAGGCCTCCCTTGGTTCAGTAGGGGTTGGTCATAAATTTGAGGTGGCCATCCTCAGCTTCTACCATAAAAACCGTTTTTCACATCATAATCCCCTTAAGCATGTTGTAAGGTTATTTCTACTTTGATTCATCTCAAAAATACCTATTAAGGTTATTATCATGGTGATGCTCAGGCAGTAAAGTGTAGGAGCTGCAGTATCCAAGTCAATTTTATTATATTGGTTTTTTACATTTTGAAATGTTTTGGAAGACAACAGAAATAAAGGATGTTGCTGTGGTTAACACAACTGACTCAATCACAAATCACTAATTTCTATCACAGCCACAGGTTCAGAATCAAAATGTGAATTGAGAAGTGGTCACAAATACTGCAATTTCTCATTTTCTAGTGGCCTACTTCAGAAACTTGTGCTACTAGAAGTACTTAGCACTTTTAATTGCAACTGAACACATGCAGGATGTGCAGCAGTAAGATGCTGACAGATGAGGACAAGGCTCCAGGTTATGAACTCCCCCAGCCTGAGGCAAGCCTCTGCACTGCTCTTGTAGAACATATGAGAAGAGTAAAGTTATCTGAGACATTGAGAGACTATGCAAGGCAGGTAATAAGAAAATTAATTGCTGTGGAATCAGTGCAAGGAACTACTGAATTACATACTCCAATCTCACTAAACTAGATGATTTCATGCTAGACGTTTCCCATGAAACTCATTTCTTTGAAGGAACAGGAGAGGGAGTACAGGCAGTAATAAATAGGCACTGCCTAACATTTAATCATTTGTTAAGAAAACATTCTGCTAATCACATGAATATCATGTGTAGTGTCATGTGAAGAAGATAAAATACAAGCTAAATCAAGAGGAAACCAAATGCTGGTTTATTAGAATTTCAGTTTAGCCTGTACAGTTCAAACCTGTGTTTTGGACAGTAAAAACACTCTGCTTTCTCACTCCCTGATAGTGTTACATTTGGGAAAGAGGAAAGATGCTTCAGACGAGAAAAGTGATTGATACAACCCAGTTTTCTTCAAATCTCAAGTGAAGCTATTAGCAGGCAAGTCAGTAAGAAAACTAACTAATTTTAATGCTTTTAAAGTACAACTATAATCATAGGGCTTCCTAGAAACAGGAGATCACTGTCCTTACATTGGCAGAAAAATAAGACAACAGCTTTATGTGGAAGGGCAAAATGAAAACTCAGTTCTCAGTAGTCTCAGGAAGGCTACTGCTTGATATATTTCTAATTCTAAAACTAATTTATAATTGTTCAGATTAACTACTTTTTAGTTTTGTTGGTTTTTGCATTCTCTCTCATGTAAGTGCTGTGCTTTCTTGAAAGGAGTGTCCATTCAAAACCAATTCTCTCCCCCTCCCCCATTCCTTTTAATCAGAAGGATTCTTGCAGGAAGCAGAAGGGGCTTGGGAATCTTGACTGCATCTTTAGATTTAGCTGAAGTGACTGGTCTCCACCTCCTGATACTAAACAAAAGGAGCACACTGGAAAAGTCCTATTGTGTTGCAGGAACAAATGTTGCTCTACAGTTCAGAGAACCAAGCAAAACACGGAATGCTCTTTCCCTTCCTCCTCTTCCAGTACTTTGATTTTTTTTTTTTCCCTTAGGCCCTGATCTCTAGAAGGTTGGAAATGGTTCTCATTGGATAGGCTTGGTTTCATAGAATCATAGAATCACAGAATGGTAAGAAAGGACCTCAAAGATCATCTAGTTCCAACCCCCTGCCATAGGCAGGGACACCTCCCACTAGTACAGGTCACTCAAGGTC
The DNA here is from genome assembly GCA_013396675.1 of Eubucco bourcierii. NCBI lineage: Eukaryota > Metazoa > Chordata > Aves > Piciformes > Ramphastidae > Eubucco > Eubucco bourcierii. The sequence continues at coordinate 46,300 of VWZE01003156.1, read as the reverse complement.
TCATCCAACCTGGTCCTGAACACCTCCAGGGAGGTTGTGGAGCAGAGCACAGAATGTCATCACATTCTGTGTTTCTGTGCTCCTCAACCTCCCTGGGCAACCTGTGCCAGTGTCTCACCACCCTAACTGCAAAGAACTTCTTCCTAACATTCAGCTTCAATCTCCCCTCTGCCAGTTTAAACCCATTGCCCCTTGTCCTGTCATTGTTATTTCAGTCTACTTTGAGCTTACTGAGGATGAGAATTTCGCCCTCGGTAGTCCCCAGTAGGTCGGATGCCCATCTCAGCAGCTGGGAAGCCCGCCGTAGGTCCCTTCTCAGGCCCCGCCGCAGGACCCTTCTCAGGCCCCGCCGCCCTCAGCCGACGCCTTCTTCCAGCGGCCCCTGGTGGTAGGAAACCACAGCTGCTCTGGGGGTTCAGCTCTGCACCTGCCGACGCCCGTTTGCGCCTGCGGATGGGATGCTTCAGGAGAGATGCATTTTTCCGTACTTTGCATTACCAGCATTACTCTACGCACAACAAAGCAGGCAACTTCCGTAGGCTTCTGAGCACAGATGAGTTTCCTACACACTGATCTGCTTCTTATCTACAGCAAAAGAATACGGGAGGAATGTCCAGGATACGCTGAAGAGCAGACAAAGCCAGCAGCTTCCTCTATAAACAAGAGGGGATACATGAATGGCATTGTATCAGCTAGAGGATGCCTTCAGGACCAACACAGCATTCCCATCCCAGCACAGTATCCAGCATGGATGTGCATAAGAGCATCCCTATGTCTTAACTGAGTATACAGTCTATGTTCTATTGTATATAAAAAATATGCTTTGGAAATGAGTAAGTTTCAAGGTACAGTGTCAGGCACTATTAGCAAAAGGAAAAAAAAAAATTAAGTCAAATCCTGGTTTTCTATCATCAGGACACTGATAACCCCAAGGCTTAGACTCACAAAAGATTTAAGGTCTTACTGTGATCCCTGCTGGAGATGAAAGAGTATTTGCTCCTGGTAACATAGCTCAACCACATCTTGAGATAACAGAATTATCTGTTCTGGGTTATGATATATTTTAAGAACAGGAAAGGGATCTTCAATACCCTCCAAGCTTCTATAGTTCTGTACTCATCTGGTTTCCTTTTACCTTCTCCATTCCCTGAAAAAATTACACATCTATAACTGGGACATAATTTGTTATCTCCATCTTCCTCTGTGAGCATGTAAATTTATTCCAGACATTAAATAACCCAATCAAAACACAATCCACTGACAACTTCTCAAAATCCAAGTCAAATAATTGGCTTTCATGCCAGCCAAGCTTGCAAATTCTGGATGGTCTTTAGTGACCACTTATGTAATTGCCAGGTTAAGACTGCTTCCTTGAACAGAGTTTCCTGAAAGGTGGCATTTCTTCTGAGATATTTTTGGACATTTTATTTGAGAAAAATTAACACAATATCCCACTCTGCATCAGGTACTTCTAACTTAGAAACCTAAGTTATACCACCACAAAAGCTACCAGTCAAAAGCAGGTATCAAGACAAAAGAGCAAAGCAACACAGACCATCAGTTAGGAACATAAAACAGATAAGAAATGGAACAGGTCTATGACAAGGCCTTGCCTTGCTGTCCCACTACCATCATACAATAAAAGTGGGAAAAAACAAAGAGAGACTTCTTGACACGCAGTAAACTGCAAGCACTGTGTATCATTTACTTTAGGTAAAGTAACATCTTGGTACAGCACTTACCTCTCTTGCAAAACTGGTTACCAACTTTATGGCTACCCAAATATGGCTAAAACTGGCTCCCCTACTCTTCCTACCACCCATACCTGCACAACAAAAGAGAAGGATCAGCTTTAAGAAGTTCGAATACAGAATTATCAACTCAGCAGCTCCTTTCTTATCCTAACATTTCACAATATGCCATGAAATCGGCGAGATTGAAAACAGAGCTGTGAATCCACTGATGCTTGGGGGCTTCACAACTGAAAGAGACCTCCCCACTCATGCTTAAATAGGGCACAGCAGCTACACAGACATTTTCAGACTAATTCCAGATAATCAATTACAGATTATTCCAGCCAGAAACAAATAAATCAAATGCAGAGACTTTTTCTGTCCCAGATTTATAAATAAATCTAATCTAGAAGTCCACTGTGTTCCCCCAACAACCTACTAACTGACATCTTTGATGTTTTGAACAACTTTTTTTAGGGGTAAAGACTTGTTTTTTACTAGATGGCATATTTTGGTTCTTTTCTGAACCATTTACCTTCTCTCTTTTTGGTAGAAAATAGCTGAAAAAAACCCAAGTAAAACATTTCAGTTCTTTATAAAACAAACCACTGAAAACAGAAGTAAAAGGCTGTGCTCAGTTACCCAGAAGAGACTCTTGTCAACTTGAAAATATTCTTTCCTCTCCCCAAAAGACATGTCAAATTTAATTTCCAGACATTAAAAAATAAATAATTTTATTTTTTTAAAAGATAGCCTTGTGACACAAAACAGTAAAAAGTAACAATAAAAGTTATTTCTAGAGTAGAAACCCTATGTATTACTTTGGAACTTAAGAGAACCTAAGAAGTAACCTCCAAGGGAAAGCAAGCAGCAGTTTTACAAAGCAGGATAAATCAACTTGAGGAATACAATCACATGTTTAAATGAAAGCCATGGCAGTATAGCATCTATATATCCTACTTGGTTTAAAAACCCATGACACAGTTCAAGGAGTGTATTCTGCCATACAAGTATGCAATGGTAAGTTACTGAAGTCAAAATACTTGCAAAGATTCCTAGAAACATCATGATGAAGGAGGAAGCAGTTTGCTCTTCCTTTTCAGCTGTCAGCATCATTGCTCTGGCAATGACAGCTGCCATTCCTGTTACTGAGTGCTTCACATACAGTTCTTCAGTGGAACATTTTGAAATGTCAGAAAGAAATGTAAAAGTAAAGCCACAGAAAATAAACATGGGCACTTTGTTTCTGGTTTGGTAGGAGAAATGCAATGCTTTTCTTAATTTAAGTTGACAGTAACCCCAAAATACAGCATTTGAGAAAGTGTTCTCCAGGAATTACTGAACAATGGGAAACAAAAACTGTCAATCCAAAACTGTCCCAGAATAAAGAACTCCTGCTGGTGCCAGCACACAGTTCACACATTTTCTGACAGAAGAACAATTATTACTCATCAAGCCTGACACTGCTGCACCGCAGACATCAAGTTAAACTGAAACCATCAGAAAATAACCATAGCAAAATTCCTATGTGACACCTCTGTCCAGCACAAAAATGCTAAAACTCATTAGCAGTGCCCTGTAGTCTACATCAGACTCATTAGAAGTGCCATGTAGTCTACACTACTTTATGCTGCTGATCCTCACAGGAGCTGCNCCCCATGCAGCCAAAATGCTGTGACATCCACGGAACTGTTCAAAATCCCACAAGCAAGCTTTTTACAGTAAAACTCAGCTCCAAGAGTGCAATACAAAATAATTCCCAGATTTTATTTGCAACTGCTTTGATAATGGATCCTTTACCAAATTTCTTTTCACCCATTAAGGTATTTATTAGCTGTGCTCAAACTATGCTACAGCTCCTTTGGTAAACTAGATCTGCTCACCTCCTCTGAGACACATTTTCTGATTGTATACTCATTTGGTCTTGCATCTGAAATGTATCCAATTTTTCAAGCTTCCTTTCTGAAGCTAAAAGAGGGCACAGCTTTCCATATTATCGAAGCAGTGCTCACATTATCTAAACAGGTAATATAACCTCTCACACTCTGCCTAATACTTTGTTTAAATAATTACTCCCTTTTTTTTTTTATACGATGCCACGTTGATCATTGCCATGGCCCCCAGATGTTTAGGGGTTTTATTTTTAAGTAAAGTACTGGCTTATAGTGAAGCCCATACTGTTTGCTTGCTCTGTTTGCTGAAGGAGTCCGACTGCTCTCCCATATTTACTCTTCCCTCAGTCTTTGTAGTACTAACACTTCAGTCATTACAGTCTAATGACAGAAGTACAAGAAAGTTTGTAAGAAGAAAGATCTCTTTTATTAGGTCAGCAGTTGATCTAATTAAAAGTATTGTTTCCTGCAGTACTTACTAATCTTTGTATCACACCTAAAATAACAAGTAAGCCCCTGAAAAACTCTTTGTAACACCTTCTTTAAAGGTTCATTAACGACTGTTTTTGAAATCCATGCCTTAGTTTTCTGCTTAATCCATTTCATTGTGCCAAGTTTATTTTATACCCTTTATTATCCAAAAAGTCACGTCAACCGAAAACTCTTACAGAACTTTATTGAATCACTATTCTTACCTCTAGAAATCAAACTTGTGCTCACATCAAAAATAGTATCACTAGTTTGGCACGTTCAAGTGTTCATAAACTCATGGTATAGCATGTGTATTTTAGTGTTATATGGGAACAACACACAAAAGGCATTTGGAATGTTACAGCATTCAAGCTAACACTTCGTGACAGTGGAGACTAACAAGAAAATAGTTGTCATAAATTGTCTTTGGTGACAGCTAAGTAATGGCCACTTTTGAGACGTTATTCCACTTCTTTGCCCGGGTACAGTGGGAAAAGAATGAAGCTCATCACAAGCACTGCAGCCCTCAGCAATGACGTTCTTCTTGTAGTGCAGGAATGCTCTCTGCCTGTCTCCTGTATGCTCAGCTTTTGGACAGTGGTGCACAGACCTAGGAAAGCTCTGTTGTCCAATATCACATCTGAATCCCTCTCTGCCTTTAAGAACATCAGAGCTGTTCTGTCCAAAGGGAACATCACTCTCTCTACTGTTTTATCTGTACATATATCTGCAAATTATTTGCAACAACTTTTTGTAAAAAAACAAAACAAAACAAACAAAAAAAAAAAAAACCCAACACCTCAGCAAAACCTTTTGGTTAAAGATCAAGGGATCATTTTTGTAGACAATGTTTTCATTCTGAAAAATTCCACATATCCCACAGCCTTGACCCTGCACTTCAGTTAATAGAGGTGGCAGATTAGGTAACGGAGACTGTGGTTCCGCAGCTATTTCTGCAGCGCCGGTGCCAGGCTCAGCAGTGCGGGTGCTGCCACTCATTCCGACCTTTGCCTTGTGCCAGCACAGCTGTTCATGAACCACAGCAAGGAACAGATCCAGCTTAAACGAGTGGCCAGCAGAGGAGGGGTGAGGGCTGCTTAAGAAGCACTGCCACCAAATATGAAACTACAGCTTCATGTTCTTCCATCCTCTGCCACAGAAAACAGATGGATGTAGAAACACCAAATTCTGTGGGTCACACACAGCAACAAGTCAGACACAGATTACTTTTGTTACTGTTTATATGAGCCAATACCCCTAGAAAACTACAAAAATAGAGCCTTCTACGTAAAAATAATGCCACTCTTGCTACAGAACTTGTAGTCAAACTACTGCAGGCTTGATCCCATACTGACAGCATCTCTTGAGCTGCAGTCCTGATCTTGGACTTTCTTCAGTCCAGAACTAAGCAAGACCTCAGATCGCTGGGCAGTTTTTCAACTATCAAGGACTAATCCTTCCATGTCACTTGTCTTAAGCCAAAAATCTGACTACTCAGCTAGTCCTCGGAGAAACTGGACTACAGTTTAATGAGAAAGCTGGAAAACAAGCTAAATAGCTACCAGAAATTACTAGGAAACACACCAGCGGCCATTTTAGATGGAAGACCCTATCCTTTCATTGCAGGTGACTCCTGGCCATGCTGCTGCACAGCGAGCTCGGCACCCGGATAGTGCTCTGAACACATAGATTGCTTCTCGAAGCGGCAATCAACCAAACCGAACTTATGTGAGCATTACACCCACACCAGATTTAAACATAGATGGTTGAGCGGAAAAGTACTCTAATCTTTACACCTGGGAAACCTACCACAATTCCAAATATTGCCTTGGAGTGAACTGGAAATTTTCTGTTGGAGACCCCTTCCCAGTATGTAATTACTCCATTTGTAAAACCTCTACACCAGGCAGCCCTATTAGTTCCCGGTTCCCTAGTTCTCTGTGTTAAGAAGACCAGAACAGAAACATGAGGTTGAATATGAGCTGCACTGCTAGAATTTGGCAAAGGAAACAGGTATAATCTGCCTGAGTCGTGCCTGGTTTTGTGAAACAGAGTCTATGCTGGGACACTCAGAAGAGCTGGAAGAAAGACCTCACATATAGGTTGATGCATAAACCGGAGAGTACAGAGGTTGGTTTAGTTTGCTCTCACTTGGGAGCAAGGGAAACTTAATTTTCGGAGTGTATGCTAAGAAAATAAAAAGGACCATCCGGGTGGAATTTAACATGCTAAATGGACTTCACATCTTCCACTGAATAATTGGTATTCACAAAATGTCCCCGGCTAAACACAACCTGACTATTCACTCCTGTGAGCCTGAAAGGAATTAAGAGTACAGGTAATTAATAATATTTCTAACTGCATCATTTTTGGCCACACAATTACTGTAAAAAGCATCCCCATGGTCATTTACAGAATGTTCTTTAAAAAACTTACACATACATATATATTCTAATACAGGAGTAGGAAAAAGTCCTAAAATTAAAGGAAACATATACGATTAAGACATTTAAACTTAAGCCTCCTTTGTTTTTTTTCTAAGTACTGCAGGATTACTCTCTGCATGTGCACCCATACATATTAAGTATATTACAATACCCCTCAAAAAAAAAACCAACAAAAACACAGACTGCACTAAGAACAGACAACTAGATACTCATCTGGCATAATGTGAGACCACTCCAGTAATTTCAACATTCTTACTCCAATCTGCAACAGCTAAGGATCTGGCATAAAACATCAAGTTAAGTTTCCAATTACCTCATGCACCAGCATTGATTTCAATAGTTATATACACAGTCATAAAGGAGTATTATTTGAAAAGTTGCAAACTCAGCTCTGTATTTCTTTTACTTCTGCGGTCTAAATCAGACCCTCCATGATATTTTACCACAGTTTTTTGTGATTTGATTTTGTATGTGTCAAGAGCAAAATAGTAACTTGCTGTGCCTACCCAACCGAACCAAAAAAAAAGGCAGCAGTAATTATTTACACTGCTGACGAGTGTCAGCTTACATTGGGTAATGTCACAACAGTAACACATTTTAATGATGACAAAAAATTCAGTGCCTATTGATTTAAATACCTAAGTAAAAAGTTACTGCACACATGAAAATCAGTCTTCTGTATGTGAGTATTTTGCAGGTTGCCTTGGGAGGTCTTTTGCCAATTTGGTGCTCCTAGTCAAATTGTATAGTCCAGCCGCAACAGGAGGCAGTGCTGGTATAAAGACATAGTGTTCAGTCAACGCTGACAGACTGAGGTCTTCAGACACTTAAACTACATCCAACACAACAGCACCCCGCAGTCCTGTAACATCACTTGCTACGCTGAAAGTCTACAGACAGATGCTAATGAAAACTCACAATACATATATTTTTTTTAAATTCATTCTAGGTAAAGGACACAGAACTCCAGAGGAATTTAGGCACAGAAAACCTTCAAAATATTTCTTTTCAAATGCATGGTAATTGCAATCTAAATTAAAGTTTATTGTCTAGTACATAAGCCTAATAGCTTAAGATCAAATATAAGCTAGTCTCACTAGTATATGGGCCTCTGAAAGTTATGAAGGTAATCACTCCTCATTATAATCTTCCCTTAGCACGATAACATTTTAAACAAATTGAAAATAAAATGCTTAAACTTTAATATTCCTGAGACAGTCATTAGCATTTGATATTTTGCTCAAAAGATTGACAACTACCCTACATAAATCCCTGTGATTGAGACTGCCCAGCAATGCATTTTGATATAGGATAATCAATCATCGAAGTAATTTTGCTGTTTAACATTGAGGTAAAAGGCTGGCCAGCTAGTTGACACATTTCTCAGGTTTAGAGACAAAAAGAAGAAACTGCTTTAAAATAGCTTTCACCAAGTTCCTGTACTACAGGCATCCCAAAAGGAATCCTTCTGGCAGCATTACAATCTATAATGTGGAAAAAAAAAAATCTACATTTTATTGCCTTTTCAAATAAACTTTATTCTTCACTTGACAGATAAGTACTCTTCCTATCTGAGTTTTTGCACTGCAAAGTGCATCCAAGTTCCTTTAAGCACTTCTGATTTAATGACAGATTTAATAACATTGCAACACAGAAGTGTGGACTTGGCCAAAAGAATTTATTTAATAAAAATCTGATTTCTGTACAGTAATGTCTAAAATGTCACCTAATACATACCAGTACAGCAGAACATTTTTAATGTATATTGTAAAGCTTGGGCTTTGATAGGTAAAACATCTACTGACTTTAAAAGGCCGTAAAGAAAATTTATTTTTAATAACCCTTTTTATTTCATTTAAAAAGAGTAGCAGTTTATGCCTTCAGTGGAACCATGCCCTGAAATCTCAGGGGTGATTAAAGGGCCATGCCAAAGCTGAAAGGTTTCAAATATCAAACTATACTATTATGTCAGAGTTAGCAAGATCAATTAGCACTTTTCAATGACAGAAAAGGTTAAGTTGGACACTCATTTACAAAACGCTTAAATCCAAAAAAAGAAAACCAGCACATATTAAGTTTACTTATAACCTCTCAATTGATGATCAACTATCAAAACTCTTCTTCCACTTGCACCACATAAACTCTGCTTTTCTAACGCAAAATGGCAAGAAGATTATAGATACATTAGACAGTAAAAAATAATATTGGATTCACAAGTACAAAGTAAAACCCAAAGTTTCTGCTACCAGACTTAGTTTAATATTGCACTTCCAGAAAGCTTTTAAAATACCTGGTCAACTTGATATATGTCTGATGCCCCTGTATTTGCATTCTTCTCCCAAACCCTGACAATACTAAAAATTAACGACAATGAGCAAATCAACTTATTCCCGTGTTCATCCAAAAGACAAATAGAAAACTATCATACAGTAACAAAAAAAAACCACACCAGAGATTAAAAAATACTAATCTGTGAATTAACTCATCTTAAAACTGGAGAAAAGCAAGTGTACACCCTCCGCAATCAAAAGTCACACAGAAACATGCACACCAGGAAGCAGGGGAACTTAAAGTTTCATCAAGAACACTCACTGAAAGTACAGGTTAGAAGTTATTTCGAGACCTGTTAAGATAAACATTGCTGCAGTTAACATAGCTTGAACAAAGTACCAGGTTACGATAGCAAATAAAGTTAGTATAAAATCACAATGGTAATGCGGAAGATGAAGAAAACCAAAGGAAAAAAAAAAAGCACGCTGTGTTGAAATCAATGGTTTAGATTATAACTGCATTAATTATAGTAAAAGCAAAGCAAGATTACTTTTGTTCAATTATATATTCCAAAACATCCTTTTATTTTCAAAGCTTATTTCTCAATTTCTTCAAGGAGTGATTTGAAATATTTACTACCAGACAGTACCTAATTTTAGGTTTTAAGTGCTTTAACAGCTCTATGAAATATGATCAGCAGCTGCAATATAGAAGTATGCTGAATAAACTCTGCTTATAAAATGGGAGACTTGTTTTACCCTGACTTCATAAAACCCCTACTTTCAAGAAGAAGATAACACAGGGGGAAAAAAAAAAATTAGCAGTTGTGTCCTAGAGCATTTGACAGAAATCCCAGGAATGTCTTACTGTGTTTACTTTCGTATTTAAGGAAAAGGCAGTTTAAATTTTAACACTGGAGGATTGAACGGAACATCGTGCAATACCACTAGGTCATCAGGGAACCAGACAGGTACCTCTCCGTAGCAAATGTCAGTGTCTAATACTGATTAGTTCTAGGACTGAAAGGTAAAAGTTGCACAAAGTTTAAAGAGTAGCTCTCAAAGCTTGCATCAGTGCCTAAAAATATGCAGCGGGATACTATCTATAGCTCTATTTCCAGTTGCCTTGTTTGAAATATTTTAACTGGGAACTGCAATTAACAGGGAATCCAGTTTTCCACTCGTTAAATTCCTTGTTTAAAATGTATTTATGCTGTTGGTGTTACCCATACAGCAGAATAAATTTCTATTGCAGATAGTTGTGAAGCCATTAATGAACATAAATGCAGCAAGAGGACCCTTCAACTAAATTTATTAGTAATACAGCCATACGCACATAACGGTTTGTAACCGCATATGAGTTATCTGAACAAAGACACATAAAAGATCAGTCAGCATAGTTCTCTTTTATTAAATTTGATTGCAGAATTTTCAAAAGAAAGCAGGAAGAGCTGTTTCAGACATAGCTCAGCTCATGTTAGGTGTCAAACACACAGGAAGGATCACAGGGGAGAGAGAGAGGTGTCAAATTGTATTTTGACTTTTATTCAGTGTATGAGCCATATAGCAGGCATGCAAACATTTATTATCCAAGCAACGTTTTCAGAAAGAGCAGAAGAAAAAGTCAAAGGCACCACAGTTTTACGAAACTTTTCCTGAGTGTTAAGGAAATGAAACAATGACATAACCTGAGCTTTAATGCGCTTTTCAAAGAACAAACACTGAGGTCTGACCCCAAAAACAAGCAAGCAAACAAAAAATATTTACCATGCAGAAAAGATGGTTGTTTCATACACATTACTCTAAATCTAAACTGTTGATGAGTTTATATTATCTGCACTTTCCGGTCTCAGCAAGCGAAACACGTACAACAAACCCCAGAAAACTGAAAATACTGGTTTCTTACTGTTCTAGCATGACTTCATGCTTAAACTCGAACCGGCCAAGGCACTCCCTTGTCTGGTACCGGGTGTCTCCCAGGATTTTCGTAAATAGCAGCGATTTCACATCGCCATTCGCCAGACAGACGTGTACCTCCGTGTGATACGCTTTAAATCCTGCTTGCGGGATAACGGGAAGGCAACGCCGTACCTACTTGCCTCTTGGCGGGAGTTTCATAAGCGTAAATGAAACTTTAGCTGCCAATTACCTACTGGCAGCGGCGCTGCCGTGGGATCCCGCTCTTGCAGCCCGCGGGTGGGTGCCGGGCAGTGGCTCCGGGGCATCCCCCACCGCCCGGACACGGCGCGGAGCCCCCGTGGCTCAGGGAGAAACACCGCCGGAGCCGAGTGAAACCCAGTCGGCGGTTTTCCGCAGGTATCTGATTTTGGAAGTGTCTGTAATGACAGCTGGAGACGCAAATTAATGGCCAACAGCCCACTGGGTTTGAACACGAAGAATCCTGTTACCTCCTCACGGATCATGTACATACATACAGAGGCTTCCCCACGTGGAAACGCTTTCAAACCAAAACACGAGACTCCGCATCGCCGGCGGGAAGGGCGGTAGAACCCCCGCGCCGGGGGCTTTCCTGTGCCTCCGTCCCCCGGCGCAACGAGGACCCCGCGGCAGGGACGGGGGAGAGGGGCGACAATCCGAAAAAGCATCGGTTTGTCTTTAAATCACACGAAGAAAAAGCTGGGGCGGGGGGGGGAAGGGTAGCAGGGATCCCTCAGGGATGGGAAACGGCGAGGAACAAAAACAGCGGGGAGCTCTGTCCACGCTCCTCTCGGACACCGGGTAAAACGGCCGCAGAAGCTCAGGCGGTGGCTGCCGGCCGAGGGGCAGCCTGCCTCGGTTCGCCAACACCCCTAACGCCGCACGCCTGCAGCGCTCCGCCCGGAGGAAGGGCGGCAAGTGGACCCCCGAGCGCTGCCGGCGGCTGGGGCAGAGCGAGGCCCGAGGGCGGCCGACGAAACTGACCTCCTCTGCCGCCGCCGGCCGCGGTGCTTCACCCTCCCGCGCTGCCCAAACCCCAGCCTCGCTGGCACAAACGGGTGTTACAGGAAAGGGGGTGGCCACCATCCCTGCCCTCATTCGTGCCGTTCTGGCCGGAGGTGCTCCTTGCCGCCAGAAATCGTTTTCTTCCCGGCCTCCAGTCGAGCCGCCGCCGGCACTGGCGCCGGCTTGGGCTCCAGCCCTGGCCTTAACGGGCAATGTGGAGTTGCAGATCATGCCCTCCCGCCGGCCTGCCTCCCTCTCGCCTGGCCCAGGCGAGCCGGCATTCCCCCCGCTGCTGGCGGGGCGCAGCCCGGGCCCCCCATTTCCGCCGCTACGGGTGTGGGCGGGAGGCGCAAGCGGGGAACAATGCGATGGCAGCCGGCACGGCTTGCGCCTGTCTCTGGTCTTACCCAGCAGCCAGGCTAACAGCCAGTAGGGAGGGCAAAACAGCATGGACTGTCACCTGGAAAGTGGCAGAAAGGTCGGCTGGACGGACAGAAAGTCACTCTGTCCGCACCGGAGGGCACTTTTTTTGCAACTAAACTCGCGTGGGGCCGGGGAGAGGGAACCCCGTCTCTGCCCGCGACGGGCAGCCCTGCTGCCCCTTCCCATCACGTTCGGTTTAAAGCAACTTTTGTCATCGGACTAAAAAGAAAACAACGCTAAATAAACCCTCAACACAAGCACAGGCACGCACCCGTCTCCACAGACACATGCATATGCGACAGGGAAGCCGTTCCCTCCAACTCTGAGCAGAAGGGGTGGGAGGGAGACTCAGCAAGTCAGAGAGACACTCACCTTCTCGCTGCCGGGATATGCCGCTACCTTTATTTTAGGGCTGCTCCTTATTTATTTATTCTCGTCCCTTCTCCGAGCCGAGGTTCCCCTTTTGCACTGTTCCTCTGGCAAAAACAGGACATCCCCTCTACAAGTCCCGTCCCCCCCCCCTCTTTCTCCACACACAAATAAAGCGCAACTTGGGAGCAAAACGGGAGGAGAGACTCGGGGCGGGGGGTGTAGATGGAGGAGGAGGAGGCTGGTACGAGAGAAGCGAAACACTCCTCACACTTCAGTGAGTGCTACTAGTTGCCTCTCACGCAGAAGCGCGTAGAAAGTTTCCCTGGCATGGGACGGGATTTTGCCAAGGTAATCCTCCTCCCTCCCAAAAATGTCGCCCCGGGAGCGAGGAGATACGAGGCGAGGAGCGACGGAGACAGCGCAGCCCCGGGGCGCAGCTTTACACTTGTGCCGGGAGGTGCAACCGGGATTGCGCCCTGTGCTGGCCCCTGCTCGGCACGGAACCGGTGTGCCTCCGCCGCCCCGGGCTGCCCCGCTCAGCACGCCTGCGCTGCCGCCGCAACGGCCCCCGACGTCCCCCCGGCTACCCCGGCCACCACGCACGTCCAATGTACCCCTGCCCGTCAGCTGCCCATCTCGCTGTCCGAGGCCGGGACCATCGCTACTCCCCGGCAGTAACAGCTAGTAGTGGTGGGAGCAAAACAGAGAGTCCTGAGCGACATGAGTCGCAAGTCAGGCTGCAGTTGGCTGACACTAATCCACTCGAGTACAGGTACCAAAGTCCACGCTTCACGTTTCCCTTTTGTCTCTTCAACGAGAAACCAACACTGGAAACGAATCCTGACTTTTTTTTGACGGTTGAGAGTATGTGAGTGGTCAAGGACTATCAAGTGCTACGCGCCAGAACCCGTTGCTGTACCTTTTGATAGAACGCATTTGCCTCCATTCTCTTGAATTGATCAGTGTGGATGGAAAGTCCTCCCCTCTTTGAAACTGAAAGCTCTTTTCTGATGGAAATTCAGTAGCTCTGTTTGGTTCTCTTTGCTACCTAGTCTGGGGAAGCAGAAAAAAATCCCAAATTGCTTAGTCATGTTTCATACTCATCCTTCAACTTGTTTTATTTCCTGAGTGATATTTTACTAGGTAGATCGGATGGCTCGTGTTCAACCAGCTGTATCGCCCTCTTTCTATCACGGTAACGTCACTCTTCAAAGAGTGTACATCAAAAATTCGGAAGGAGGCAAAAATTAGGTCCTGCAGGAGGAGAGAGATGTGAGAGAAGTCTGGGTTTTCAGAAGTACTGAATGTTGGAAGCTTCTGAGGTCAGCAAGTCACATGAAACGAGGAAAAAAAGTGAGGATTTGTAAAGATTCTGTCAAACCTGCCCTCTGTTTGCTTATTTTTCATCTGGTGATACTGTTTAAGCCATAACTTTACACTCAAGCTGCCGGCCTTTGAATTTAATAATCTGCATTCAGCAAATTGTACTAACATGGTCAGCTTTCTCCTAAACAATTTTAGAGCTAAGATGACAAATTTTCATTAAAAGAAACCCCCAGTATTTGCTGTCTGGGGAGAGTCACTACTCAGAAGGAGAACAGGCTTGGAAAACTCTTTTGACTTACACAAATACAGCTAGAAAAACATTTAAACTAAAAAGGCCCCCAAAAGCCAGCCTTCAAATTGACATAGTGTGGGACAAGCCAGAGATATTAATTGAATTTTGAAACCCGACAGTCTAGAGAGTAACTGGCTAGGGACAAAACTCAGATTTGCAGGAATAATTGCGACTGACAATGCTGTGGCAGGGTGACAGTCAGGACTAATGCTGCAACCCATCTTGATAACAGGCTGCTTCTGTAAGGGAGGCATGCTAGCAACTCCTTTCAACAGAACCTTGGTGAACAAACAGCAGCAGTCTAAGGTGGGGTACTCAGACACAATAATGAAGGGTTTATGAAGTCTGGTTTCCTTCCACTTTCCTTTAGTGAAGCAAATTCCTCTTAAGTGGGACAATTGCCTAGTAACATGGGGTGTTTTAATAGATCTATCACTTTAAAGCAAGATGTTAATCGTCTGTTGCTTCCTTTCTTGAAATGTAAGATACAGCTTTGTTCGATAAAACATGCTTCAGATTGAGGAGTGAGGATGGGGACAGTTGCACTGCTTAGATGGTGCAGGCCCAAGGCAAAGGGGCCTGGCCTTGCTGTCTTTGAATCACGTTGCTATTTTGCTATTGATTTCAGTGAGAGTGGGCAGGATCATGCACAAAGCTAATGAGCACTTGACCTGGGTCAAATGTACTGAGGGAAGTCCTATGGAAACTGATCTCAGAACCAAACACTAATTTTTCGTAGTGATTTGTTGCAAATGTGACTATCAGAGGTAGGTATGATTTTGGTTAAATTGGCATCTTTGGGCTAAAGTAAATTTCAGAGAACTCAGTGGAAGCGATTTCTGAAGGTGACAAATCCAAAATGTAGTTTACTATGCTGAGTGAGTCATGTAAATGACTCTGTGACCATACAGAGCCCTGCATGGAGAAGGTCATGCTAGAAATAGTCCTAACACAGCCCAAGGAAGGGCTGTAGGATCCACTTTTACACAAGAATAGAAGAATAATACCTTATCCATTTAAAGCAATAGGGGAATGTAAGTAGGCAGATGCAATTATCTAGATTGGTATTTGGCCAGGCACTCCTACACTTGCAGAAACTACCATAGGGTGTTTAACCACTGCAAGTTCTCAGTATCCTTGAGTTTTCCTCTTATAGAAGACAGGACATGCAACCCTATACTTGATGCTGGTTCAATACCGAGGCAGCAGACTATTGTTGCCCTGCACAAATACCAGTTCATACAGCAAAAAGGAATCTCCTTGAAGATCTTCCCTGCAAACCCTGTAGACCTAACCCTATTTACCTTGTGAAATCAAGCAGGATTACAGCTGTAAGAAGTGTGGTTCCAGATAATCATACTTGCATAAGTTACTACAAGCAATGAGCTTTAAAATCTTTATAAATAAATTTGAAATGAAACCAATATATTTTGTATCTCAGTGTGAAAAACAAAAAACATTTTGTTGTTGTTGTTTAGGTAAAGGGATTAAATTTAGCTATTCTGTGAAAACCTTGTGTCAGACAGCCACTATTTTGGCAATGTATCATTGTTCTGATTTATTGAAGTGCCTACCATATGCCACATCCAGTTTAGGTACTGGTTATAAATTCTATTTTACAAAAGCAGGTTCTCTCTTATGTTCAGGTTCAAGTATGAAATCCCAAGGTGGGTTAACTAGGCATAGTTTGTTGATCTATATACTTAAGGTTATTATTGGTGCTTCACAGCTTTATAGTCATAAAAAGAAGGAATGAATGGGGGTTCTTTTGCCCTGCTTATCGGATTTCAGGTTTAAAAAGAAGGTGACCCACCCTTTTCAGTAATTTAACATGCAAGGTTCAGCTGTGAGTTCAAAAGCAGGTTACAACTGGCTAGTCATTGTGATCTTGAAGTGCCAACTGTGCCTTTAAGCATGTTATATAACTTATTTTTTGGTTTCAGTTTTCAAGTATGTCATCATTTCAGCATTATTTAGATTTCCTTTTTTTTTTTTTTTTTAATCCAAACAAATCTGACCTCAATCATAAGGTTCCGTGGCTCCAAATAGCTGAGCTTTTCTAATATTTTATTTTGAGTGCCTACGTTCAGTACTTCATCACATAGATATGTGCTGCGGGCAGTGCCAAATGCGGTGCCAGGGGTGTCCTCAATTATCTTCAGTGCTTACCAGGAGAGGGCTCTGTTCTGCATCCCATACACAGGACAGAATCCCTCTGAAATTAGTGCAAGTTTTGTGTTTAAAGTTTGTTTGAAACCAAGCTGACTGAGTCCAAAGGAAAGCCTGCCTTTTTCAGACAGCTGTGCAGACAGAATTAAGTGTGCTTGATAAATTTAATTTGCATTCTGCACTTAGGCCAGGATGTGCTGGTTCGAGGCTAATTAGAATATTTTAGTAAGAGAAAATAGATCATTGGTTGTGAAAAGAAAATAATGATGAAGTCTGTATCATTCATTGGTTGCTGAGAAGGAGAAAAAGCCAAAATATTAACAGTTTGTCCCAGACTGGTCTGTGATGCTGGATCCATCCGCTTCCTCCTTACTCTAATCTCTTTTCTACTAATATTGGCTAACAGAAAACAGCATAAGCTTTGCTGGTTGTTTGGGTGTGGTTTTTTTGTTGTTGTTGTTTTGGGGTTTTTTTGGTTGGTTGCTTGGGTTTTTTTGTTTGGTTGGGGTTTTTGTTTGTTTGTTTGGTTGGTTGGTTGGTTGGTTGGGGGTTTTTTTGTCTGTCTGGGAAAGTAGAGGGAGGAAAAGAGGGTAGCTTTGAGCCCTTCTGGGCAGCTTTATTTGTCCGGGAAGGAGTTTGGATTTCTGTATAATTTCTAATTAATATATAATTGTAAATATATTATGTATATATGCTTGTAAATTTTGCTGTAAATATAGCTTCATTTTACTTACAAGCCCTCTGAGCTAGTCTGCTA
Source organism: Eubucco bourcierii (assembly GCA_013396675.1). Classification (NCBI taxonomy): domain Eukaryota; kingdom Metazoa; phylum Chordata; class Aves; order Piciformes; family Ramphastidae; genus Eubucco; species Eubucco bourcierii. The sequence goes on along the minus strand of VWZE01003156.1, from coordinate 29,205 downwards.
AATTTCAATAGTGGGGAGGGGGGAAGTTTCTAACCCACTACACAGGATCTTCTTTTTTTCTTCCTAGGAGAGACCTACTCTCCTTCCAGCAAGATACCATTCCTTTATGTTTCAGGGAAGTTTCATGAAGTTTGAGTAATATATGAAGCCTACCCAGAGAAGACACTGGGCCCATATTTTTGTGGAAGAACCGTGTGTTTCCTGTCACTGTGGGATACAGCAGTGATGTCTGCACTGATCACAGCTAGGACATAGATCTGTTGGCTTATTTCTCAGCATCGTTTTACTCTCTTCAGGTAGTGCTCTCCTAAATAATGCCCTGGTGCAGTTCAGAGTGTCTTGTGGATCAAGGACTATTCCTAATGTTTTTTCTGACTCAGCCATCATAGAATCATAGAATCATAGAATGGTAAGGTTGGAAGGGACATCAAGGATCATCTAGTTCCAACCCCCTGCCATAGGCAGGGACACCTCCCACTAGTACTGGTTACTCGAGGCCTCATCCAGCCTGGCCTTGAACACCTCCAGGGAGGGAGCAGCCACAACCTCCCTGGACACCCTGTTCCAGTGCCTCACCACCCTCACTGGAAAGAACTTCCTGCTAACATCCAGTCTAAATCTCCCCTCTGCCAGTTTAAACCCATTGCCCCTCATCCTGTCATTGCAAGACCTTGTAAATAATCCCTCCCCAGCCTTCCTGTAGGCCCCATTCAGATACTGGAAGGCTACTATCGGGTCTCCTCGAAGCCTTCTCTTCTCCAGGCTGAAATCATATTCTGGGGAACAAATGTTGTTAATTAGTATTTTAGCCTTACGGAAATACTGCTGTGGCAGATGTCACAGGATCACAGAAACATTCTGGAAAAGACCACACCAAGTCCAACTGATAAGCCTACTCTACAAGGTGCACCCTAAACCGTAGCCCCAAGCACAACATCCAAAGGACTTTTAAATACATCTAGGGTTGGTGACTCAACCACCTCCCTGGGCAGGGAGCATGTCGTCAGGGCAGAGAAGCAATCTCCAGACTGTTTCCCAGTGCAGATGTAGCCTGAAAGTCACATTTAGACCTGTTTCAGACACAACATTGAGTTAGATTGTTGGGGAGGGGGGAGAGATGCCAGGGCTGGTGTTACTTCTATAGCCTCTGGGACAGGGGGAGGGCTGAGGGTGTGCCCCACAGCTATCCGTGTTTATTCTGGCCATAGAACCTTGTTTCAGGTTTTATTTCATCACAAATAAAATAAAAAGCAGTAGTGTATAGAAATGTGATCATTGTAATCTGTTTCATTAAACATGAGTTCTGCTGCCTAGTGAAGTTCCTTTGTGCTTACTTTTTAACCAGTTTCATGTTAAATGCAATTTCACAGTATCACACAGTATCACAGTACCACCAAAGTTGGAAGAGGCCTCTAAGATCATCAAGTCCAACCTGATGCCACAGACCTCAAGACTAGACCATGGCACCAAGTGCCACGTCCAAATGCACCTTGAACACCTCCAGGGACGGTGACTCCTCCACCTCCCTGGGCAGCCCATTCCAGTAGCCAATGAGTCTCTCAGTGATGAACTTTCTCCTCGCCTCCAGCCTAAACTTCCCCTGGCACAGCTTGAGACTGTGTCCTCTTGTTTCAGCCATCCTCTAAGACTTCTCTCTGCTTATTTAATTTATGACATTTCTCAAGGCAATGACACTGAAATGGCCACCATCCTATTTCTAGAAATCTGTTTAAAGCATCCTCAAATTCTGTGAGGCATTTTGAAAAGCAAGTTTTGGTTACATATAAAGGTAGTGTGAACTACATATATGACATAATCATTTTATTGTCCCTGCTCAGAGATGGTCTGTGTAAGAGAGGACTTGTGTGTATTTAAGTTCCCAGTGAAACCAATAGCAAAGCATCCCTCAGTGTCATTGTCAGCAGGACTGAGGTCATTATGCAAGAAACTCAAATATGAATTCATGGCAAGAACTTTTTACTACACTGCAGCATCATACTGTTGCTGTATTGCAATGTAATATTTTAACACATATTCAGTAAAGAATAATTGACCATGAGGTTTTTTTTCCACATTTTTTATAGAAATAAAAAAGTGGTTGCCAAGTGACACCACAAATGACATTTGTATATTACTGTTACACTAAAAATAACTTTGTTTCCTCCAGAAGCATGACTGAATTCAGTTCTCCTAATAAGTAATTGTCCCCTTGTACTCTGCTCTGATGAGGGCACACCTCAAGTATTGCATTCAGTTTTGGACACCTCAGTACAAGAGGGATGTGGAGGTGATGGAGCAAGTGCAGAGGAGGGCATCAAAGCTGGGTGTGCTGGTTTGAGGTTAATTGGAATATTTTATTAGAGAAAAGTATATTATAGGCTGTGAAAAGCAAAAAGTGGTGATGTCTACTTCACTCATAGGATTGCTGAGATGTTTAAGAATAAGTACTCAAAACATAGATAAGTGAGTCTCTGGGGCACAGTGTCTCAGTCTAGCAGCTTCTGGCTTTTTCTCCTCTCTGCTGAGTAATCTCACTAATCACTTTTCTTCTAAGCACCCTGGCCAATCCTCCAAGCTCACCTTGCGTGTAAGGCAAATCTTGGGGTAAGGTGTAGGAGTGGGGAGAAGGTGGAAGGGTGGTTGGGAGCCCCTCCTGGGGTCTCTGATTTCTGGGAGGGGAGTTGTGTTTCTGTATTACCTTTAACTTGTGTATTTCTGTAACTATTCCTGTCTATAGTGTATATCTCTGCTTGTATATTGTGCTGAGCTGTAAACAGAGCTTCAGTCCTTAACTTCCAAACTGCTGAGTTCTAGTCTGTGTCATTTTACAAAGTGTAGGGGGCAGGGAACTCCCAAACCATCACACTGGGGAAAGACCTGGAGAATAAATCTTATGAAGAGTGACTGAGGGAGCTGGGGCTGTTTAGGTTGAAAAAGGGGAGGCTGAGAAGAGACCTCATTGCTGTCTACAACTACCTGAAAGGAGGTTGTGGAGAGGTTGCTGCTGGTCTCTGCTCACAGGTAATTAGTGATAGAACAAGGGAGAATGGCCCCAGGCTGCCACTGTGTGGGTTTAGACTGGACATTAGGAAACGTTTTTTTCCAAGCAAGAGTGGTCAGGCATTGGAATGGGCTGCCCAGGGAGGTGGTGGAGTCACCAACCCTGGATGTGTTTAAAAGTTGTTTGGATGTGGTGCTTGGGGAAATGGGTTATGGTTAACGTTGTTGAGTAGGGATATTGGTTAAACTTGGTGATCCTGAGGGTCTTTTCCAACCTGAATGTTTCTGTGATTTTGTGATTAAATGAACCTCAGGCTCTTTCACTCATTTATTTGCAGGCAATGTACCACAGAGGGAGGAAACAGAGAAAAACTCTAAAATGAAAAGCAGAGATTCAAAAAAGTTACATCCAGAAGCATTTTCAGAAGAACTGTTTTATTTCAAAGTACAAGCTCCTTTCTTTTGTTAAAATGTTCTGTTTAAAGGCTTTAGCCATTTCTGAACTTAGCAATTGCAGCTCCAAAGGCATATCTAAGTTTAAGCTACTAGTTCAGTTGTAGCCCTATAAATATGGCAGTAAACAGAAAACTGGACATAGCGTTCCTGACCAGGTGTTAGTTTCTGTAAGGACCTCATCCTGAATCTCAGAGATATCAGTTAGAAATAAACTGTTGAAATTCCTGTAAGGACATTTAAAGAAATTGTAGCTGTCTGGTTTGTACATGACTATTAACTCAGTCCTGAGGGCAAACTCCTTATTAAATCATTCTTTATGCACTGAAATCTTAAGACAACCAGCAAGAGGTAGATTTGTTCCATTCTGGCTGTGAAATAATGAGCGTACTCTGCAAGAATCATTAATGTTCATGGCTTCTGCCTTCTTTCAGTGAGTCTAGAGCCTGTTTATGAAATATATTAACTATTAATGCAGTTATGTATTTATGTTTCCTTAATTACTAATGTTTACTTATAATTTATACATTCTAATTGGAGGTTTTATTGCACTCTGAACACAGAGGCATGCACACTCTGTCCTAGCTGTCTTACCACCTAGCCCTGTGTGAAGCACACAAAAGAAATTACTAATGTAATTTCCTTTGTCATGGTCATTTACTGGCTGAAGTCAGTGGGTTGTAGCGTTAACTGGAGCATACCTCAATGCATATCTGTAGCTTTTGTGTGGACATTACTACTAAAATTGCACTGGACTGCATGTGTGATGGAACAGACTTTCAGCAGAGAAGCAGTTAATCATTTTATGTACTTTCTGAAACCAACAGCTCTGAATTATAAGCAAGATAAGAAGATGCTAATATAGAACTATTGAAGGCCACAGAGTCTTGTTTCAACTAACTGAATAATTTTGATACATCATGAGATCTGGAAGCTACCTGGGCAGCAGTTAGCTGATGTTTCTATATTAGACAAGTAGAGATTATGTGCTTTCTGGGGAAGAGCTCATCAGACAGATTGTTACGTGTGATTGAGTACTGATGCAATGGTTCATGCACCGCCTTCTCTCCATTAATTTGCAGCTAGGCAATAGCAGTTCCAAGACAGGAAAAGGACATTTTTGACAACAGTTGCAAAAGCAGTTCTGAGGAGGTTGAAATAGGAGGCAGTCATCAAAGTAAATGTGCTTCATTATCCTTCCTCACCCTCTCACATTAAATTCTTCTTTTCCAAATAATAAATACCCTTTTTTTTTTTTTTTTTTTTTTTTTTTTAAGGAACTAAAACCAAATGGTGTAGGTTTTCTCACAGCTCCTAAGCTGTTCTGAAACCTCTAAGTGGTTACTTCAGCTCTCGTTTCAGAGAATCTTTGCCATTACACTGAAAAAGAGAGGGTAGAGAAGCAGGACACAAGGGATGTGGACCACAGATGAGAACAAAGCAGTTAATTCAAATCTGCATTGCTTGCCTTATAGTACAGCTCTTGATTAAATGACATGCAAAGCTCTCCTCTTCACCTTTTGCGTTAGCTGACTACACTTGGGGTTGGCTGTGAGTGCATTTGAGTGACCTGTGCTGCTGTGTAAGTTAGACTGGAGACTGAGCTTAGTATCAAAAGAAAAAAAACAAAAAACTATGCATATCCTAAAATATGGCAGCCTGTGTTTTATTTCCTCTGCCCATATCCTTTGCTGGTTAAACTTTTCTCCACTTCTGACTTAATAAAAAACATATTCTGAGCTTTTTATATATATCTATATATATATATATATATTAATCACAGTGTTGAAGCACAGAGTGTGACCAGTTTAAAGGGCCTAGAATCTGGGGAGTGTTTTGCTCTGGAAACAATTATTTTCGTTGAGAACTATTGATGAGGTGATTACCTAAGAATTCAGTGGTAGGAAATCGAAGAGGAGGCAATTTCTGAGTCTTGAAAGATCATCAATAACGAGTGAAAACAAGGTTTCTCTGTGGGTTGTTTACACAAGAGTGGTTGTTGATAAATGAACTTCAGATTGGGTATTAAAGGTGCATAGTGTGCAAAGTGTTAGAGCAGTTTCATTGCTCAAAGCATAATTTATAGGCAATTTACTCAAACTTTGTAAATAGTAAAATCCTTATAGTAGCTTTCATCATTGTGTATCACATTAATAATCTGGGTTCTTGGGGGGGGAGGGGGGCTTGAATTTAATAAAAATAACACTAAGGTAATTCCAACCCCGAGCCAGATAATCCAAAGTCTCTTTTGCCTTTTCTGTAGATTTCCGTTGTTTATTTGTGTGTAGATTAGTTCTGCTTGTGTGTATGAGATACTGTAGTGTACTAGACAAAATTCAGCCCCTTCCTATGGCTGTATTGAAGTCAACACAATGGCATGATTGAGAAGAGTTTTCAGCAAATGGTGCCAGCTTGAATTTAATAAAAATAGCACTAAGATAATTCCATCCCTGAGCCAGATAATCCAAACTCTCATTTGCCTTTTCTCTTTTTTTTTTTCTACTTTTCCCTTCCCCTTCCCTCTCCCTCTCCCTCT
>VWZE01003156.1:0-11101 GCA_013396675.1 Eubucco bourcierii | reverse complement strand
TGCTCCCTCCCTGGAGGTGTTCAAGGCCAGATTGGACGAGGCCTTGAGTGAGCTGTACTAGTGGGAGGTGTCCCTGCCTATGGCAGGGGGTTGGAACTAGATGATCTTTGAGGTCCCTTCCAACCTTACCATTCTATGATTCTATGATTTGTGGAGACATCTGATTGTGTGTTTCGTACTGACAGTGTTCAGTGCCTAGGCACTTTAACAGGGAGAAAGGAGAAATGCTGGATGCCTACTGCATTTAATAGGAGAAAAAGTAGGAAGAAGAAATTGATGAAATTAAAAGTCATGCAAGTTGAAACCTGCATATCTTCAAATGTAAGGTATATCAAGGTGATCTGCTGGAAAGCAGACCTGTGGAGAAGTACCTGGGAGTCCTGGTGGCCAGCTAGCTATCCACAGGACAGCAATGTGCCCTTGTGGCCAAGAAGGCCAATGGGATCCCAGGGTGCATTAAGAGGAGTGTGGCCAGCAGATGGAGGGAGGTTCTCCTCCTCCTCTACTCTGGCCTGGTGAGACCTAACCTGGAATATTGCATTCATTTTGGACTCCCCAGTTCAGGGGTCTACTTGAAAGAGTCCAACAGAGGGCTATGAAGATGATTAAGGGGCTGGAGCACTGCCCTATGAGGAGAGACTGAGTGACCTGGGGCTTTTTGGTCTGCTAAAGAGAAGACTTAGAGGGAATCTAATCAATGTTAATAAATATCTGAGGGCTGAGTGTCAAGAGGGAGGGGACAAACTCTTCTCAGTTGTACCCTGTGACAGGACAAGAGACGGTGGGTGCGAACTACAGCACAGGAAGTTCCAGCTTGACATGAGGAAGAACTTCTGTACTATAAGGATCACAAAGCACTGGAACAGACTCCCCAGAGAGATTTTGGAGTCTCCTTCTCTGGAGACATTCAAGTCCTTTCTGGATGCATTCCTGTGTCACCTGCACTAGATTCTGTGGTCATGCTCTGGCAGAGAGGTTGGATTCAGTGATCTCTGGAGGTCCCTTCCAATGCCTAATGTCCTGTAATCCTGTGATTCTCACTAGAACAAATTCCCACAGGAAATAATACCTGCACCACCTTCTTGTATCTTTCTAAACACGTCTTGATTCTATGATCAAAAGCATTATTTCTTTTATGAATTATAACTACATGGAGTTACGTAAGTTATATGTTTTAGAGGTCATCATCCCATTTAGGTTTGAAGTCTATAAACTTTGAGCTTTTGTGTTAATGTGGGTAATAATAACTTGATGGTTTACTGACTGGTAAGACTCCTATGAGAATGAAAACTTTTACATAATTGAGGTTTGAGGGTTTGTTTTGTTTTGGCTTGTTGTGGTTATTTGTTTGTTTGATTTAATGGAGGCATCACTTGCTCACCTTGAATTTATTTAAATAAAATAAACGTGTTGGTTTTCATACTTTTATGTTTATTCAGTTAACATCCTTCTCTAACTCTGCATGTTGCCTGGACATAATTTAGACCAAAATGATAACCAGTTACTGGTTGTAAGATGTACCTAGCACAGCATATCAAAAGAGGAGGGAAAGCTTTTTGCCTGGATCTGTGCCACCTGGAGATTGAAAATGCTATAAAACCATAGTGGAGTGCTGGTGCAGTTTTCGGTGTAAAATGAAATTCTCAGCCACAAAATAAACCTTAGAAGGATTGAATAATGTTCTAATAAAGGTTCTCATGGGCAGCCTGAAGATTAGGGTTAGAGTTAAGGTCTCTTCTCACAGGTAAATAGTGACAGAACAAGAGGGAATGGACTCAAGCTGTGACTGGGTGGTTTTAGACTGGACATTAGGAAACATTTTTTCACAGCAAGAGTAGTCAGGGACTGGAATGAGCTGCCCAGGGAGGTGGTGGAGTTACCCACCCTGGATGTGTTTAAGGGTCATTTGGATGTGGTGCTTGAGGATCTGGTTTAGGGGTGAACTTTGCAGACTAGGGTTATTGGTTGGACTTGGTGATCCTGAGGGTCTTTTCCAACCAGAATGTTTCTGTGATTCTGTGATTAATTCCTACTAAAATACCTTTCATGCAGAAACTAGGTAGAAAATGGAGTATTTTTCTACCTTTAAAAAAGAGAATCAGGAGTGTCAGGATCCTTGTCCCAGGACATACAGGATTTCCATAGTGAGCTCTGAGCAGAATCCACTCTGTGCCTGTTAACCAGCACTGTTGTTACTCTTTCTGTTATTACAAACCATTTGAAAAGAAAGCAAGCTAAGGGAAAGCAGGTAATCAAGTTTATCAGTGTCTTTCATCTATTTCAGTATCATTGCTACTACAATATGAAAACTCTGAGCAGTATATAGAATGTTTTAATGTTACTAGCTAAAGAACAACTAAACCATTAACTCCTAAATCACAAGTTATAAGTTCCTATCTGGAGAGGAAACTGTAGTCCAAATGGCTGCAAAGGGCTCGTTGGCAACACTGAGTGGTGCTCTGCCTAATCTGAAACATCCTGGGGCCAAAGATAAAAAAGAAACTTTGCCTTGAAATTCTTCCCATGGCAGTGCCTGTGGGCATCTCACTCTGGAAGCACAATGTGCCTGCCTGTCCTAGTGCCCACAGTCATTCACAGCAGCCAGAGCACTGAGCCTTAGGGCCGTGGTGTATCTTAGGTGCCAGTATTTTCTAGGGCACAGACGCTTTACATTAGCCGCAGGGTGGTGAGATTCCCAGCCTCCTCTAGGAGAGCGAGGTGTGTATGTATCATTTTCCCTTTTTCACAGTCAAGGATGAATTGTTCCATCCTTCATAAAGACTTCATGGAAGGGGCTGGTGTTTCAACAGTGCCCAGCCTTGCAACATGCTTGGAGGAACACGTTTTCCATCAGAGTTGTGTTCGTGTAGGAGCTTCTTTCTTACATCTGTCACTGTTACTGGTGATGGACCTCAAAAGGCTGTGTGGAAGGGTCTGCAGACTTGAGAAAATACAGAAGTAAGGAAAATTCATAATGTGTGAAATTTAGTGACTAGAAACTTCTCAGAGCTTTAGGAATGTGTATTGGGCTTTCTGAAGTATAACAGTTTGAAATCAAAATAGAACAAATTGAATCGAGAGTCATCTATATACCACATTTAAACTAAGTGGACTGAGTCAGCTGTGGGGAAGGAAAGCAGAAGAGGGCAAGTAGCCCAGCACTTGACCCAGAAACACCCCTGTGAAATTTCACTCTCTTGCTTATTAACCAAGTGTGCACTGTAAAAAGTGCAGGTGAAATAAGCTACAGTAACCAAAGGGGTATTTCAGTAAGTACAGGCTGAGAGCTGATGGATACCCTGCATCTGATTCCGTCCTTGCTACTAGTCACACGATGGTTTCAGTGCTCCCTGCTCTACATTCATCATCTTTCTTTGCACCCTCAGGAAAAAGTTATAACAGCTAGAACAGAATCTATATTGGGAGAGAGAAACAGATATTTTGATTTAATGGTCTAAAGAAAGTGAAAGTGTGAGTACAGTCAGAGGTGATGGCAGGCCACATGAGATGAGGAAGGAAGCCCTGGATTCCAGTTTTACTGTCAGTGATGGCTTAGTATAAAGACCAGAGCTGTTTCAACAGGAGGGTATTAGATACTCCAGGATAGTCAGTAGTCTTGTTTGTCATCTGAGATAGGCAGATAAAGGATAGAACTAAAGCTGCATAAATCTTTTAACCACTACTAACCTCTTTGGTGGCCACAGTTGTGCAGGGTTTGAATATTTGAGGATATTAAAGAACTGTCTACCAAAGCAAAGCTCCTTTGAGAGCTAAGTGAGGCAACAACTAATTTGCAAATCTCACTGAGTTTCAAGAATGAGTAAATTACCAAGCAAATAAAGGTTCTGGGCATATTTAACAGCAGATTTTTCTGCTATCTAGACATTTTACAATAAAATGTTTAAATGGGATTAGGCAAAAACTGAGAAGGAGGCTGAAAATCTATGTTGGAAACTTAGGTCCATCAGGGTGCAGGTAAGCATCTATTACTAAGGCTTTGAGGATACCTTATAGTAGCCTTCCTGTATCTGAAGGGGACCTACAGGAAGGCTGGGGAGGGACTATTTACAAGGTCTTGAAATGACAGGACAAGGGGCAATGGGTTTAAACTGGCAGAGGGAAGATTTAGACTGAATGTTAGGAGGAAGTTCTTTCCAGTGAGAGTGGTGAGACACTGGCACAGGTTGCCCAGGGAGATTTTGGCTGCTCCTTCCCTGGAGGCGTTCATGGCCATGTTGGATGAGGCCTTGAGTGAGCTGTACTAGTGGGAGGTGTCCCTGCCTATGGCAGGGATTTGGAACTGGGTGATCCTTGAGGTCCCTTCCAACCTTACCATTCTATGATTCCTTCATGGATAAAACTGTAACCTTGAAGTAGCTCTCCAGCACTGCCTGTGAACGTCCCACATCCATGCTTAGATTTAAAAGCTGAATGTGTTCATATTAGAGTTTTTCACTGAATAAAGATACTAAATTCCCCCTTCATATTCCAAATAAAACACAGTATGTTTAAATGTGTTAATTCTGATTTAGTAAATGTTTAACCAGGATTATCTGTTTGGACCATTGAAAGACCTGGATTTAAACAATCAAAATCACGTTCTTCCTTCAGAAACCCTTAATTAAGAAAAATAATAACAAGTAATGGGATCTTTTCATTGCCCCTTTGCTTTTGAAGTGGAGGTATATTTTTTCCCCTAGCATTTAATGCCTACTTAGTTTATACTGTTAGACCCTTCTTGGCAAAGAAAGAGAATTAAGGAATTCAAATTATTGATTTAAAAAAAAAAAAAAGAGAGAGAGAGATTCTCTCAAACTTGCATGATTTTTAGGGCTTAGGGTCTCAGGAAGAACTCTGAATACTGTAGTGATGTAAACCTGTAGTGATCAGTGATAGTGATGTAAACCTGTATTTTGTCTCCTAAGGGTTAAGGTTGGTGCTCCTTTTTCAAAAGAAAAGCAAAAGGATGCTATGGAACGTAGGCAAAATTGACACTGCTCTGGAAGCACTGAGAAAGCTTTCTCCTGATCCCAGTGATGGAAGAAATTCCCATGGAGCAGACAAGAAGACAAGCATCACTTTTTCTTCCTTTCTTGGACGCTAGGCCAGCCAAGTTGTCTGTGTACACATGCGGTGTGCTTTCCCAGGACAGTGGATGGTACAGTGTGTCTTCTCTTACTTAACTGGCTCACTTCTTAGGTCAGGAACACATGCCCTAGGAAACTCCTTGAGCTGCTTTTCTTACTTATATTGAGGCCCTGCACTACCCTAAATCACCCAAAACTTGTAAGGTACCAGCTGGTCTCAAGTGTTGTGTTACAAATAACACACAACAATATTCTTTCAGAAGGGACATCCGCCTTTCTGTGACCATGTAATTCCTTCTGCTATTAATGGGAGCTGCTAAAGAGCGAGGATAAATCTCAGAAAACAGTGACTACAGCATGACGCATGTGCTTGGTTTGGGATGCCAGGCAAATGCAGGCTGCTTTTTTCTTTCTTCAAGGGCCATAAAACAGTTAAGGGAAATGTTATCATTTTCCAGGGCCGTAAGAATTGAAGCTGAATGATCAGCAAACATTTTAGGGTTTGGGTTTTTTTTGTTGTTGTTGTATACTTCTCTCACTACCAACTACAGTGAATTTTTAGCTCAATGCCTCTTAAACATGTGAAAGAGAAAGCACTCCTGCCACTGTTGCTGTTACGGATTATCAGTGATATGAAGGTAGGTACACCATACTATGTAAGCATCATGCTTTTCTATCTAAAATAAAATCATTCAGTGGCTTTTCATTTTCAGGGAACAAATGAGAAGTTTTCAGAAATCAGAAAAATATTCAGGGAAGTGAAAACTTGTCATAGTTTTCACAAGTGAAACACAAGTGAAAACTTGTGTTCCTATGTGTTCAGTACAATTATCTGGAGCTCTGTCTAGCCCAACCTTGATTTCTTAACCAAAACTAGAAAGGAGCTAGAGGAAGTGACAGGAAGAGAACATGATAGGAACCCAAGAATAGCAAAGACCAATCTAATCACACACAGACTTGGACAAAGAAAGACACAGACTAAAGGCTCCTCTCCACTTAGTCTTCAGTTATTACAGAAACTTAAGGAGTTCTACCTGAGAAGGCATCTTATGAAATAAGTCTACTGATCTATAAAGCTATTCATTCTAAGATGAAGAGGATGGAATAAAAGGAACTGAAGCTGTCTCTCATATGCATTTTGAGCATATTTCATATGCATTTTGAGCATATGGAAGTGCATTTTGAGCACATGGAAGCATTGGAGCGGGTCCAGAGGAGGGCCACGAGGATGTTCAGAGGGCTGGAGCAGCTCTCCTATGAAGACAGGCTGAGAGAGTTTGGGCTCTGCAGCCTGGAGAAGAGAAGGCTTCGAGGGGACCTGATAGTAGCCTTCCAGTATCTGAAGAGGGCCTACAGGAAGGCTGAGGAGGGACTATTTACAAGGTCTTGCAATGACAGGATGAGAGGCAATGGGTTTAAACTGGCAGACGGGAGATTTAGACTGGATGTTAGGAGGAAGTTCTTTCCGGTGAGGATGGTGAGACACTGACACAGGTTGCCCAGGGAGGTTGTGGCTGCTCCCTCCCTGGAGGTGTTCAAGGCCAGGTTGGAGGGGGCCTTGAGTGACCTGTACTAGTGGGAGGTGTCCCTACCTATGGCAGGGGGTTGGAACTAGATGATCCTTGAGGTCCCTTCCAACCTTACCATTCTATGATTCTAGGATTCTATGATCTAAAAGAATGTGCTACTATGATGGGTCACATTTGACTGGCTTTTTCTTTACCTGATTTTATGAATAGAGCTTGTAAGAATCTTAATTTCATAGTGGGAATGTTTATGAAAACTCAACAGGTTTCATTGGTCAGGAAGTATATTTCCTGCTCAAGTCCACAGCAGGTCTTTATTCTTTATATTAGGAATTTACTGCACTGTGATAGTCTGCACTTTGACGTTCTTTTGCTAATAGTAAATCAAAAATTTTCCTTAAAAATCCCCAGCTAAGTAAGCCTTATCAGAAACCTGGACTGCCATAATTATGATTGTCAGGATTCTCAAAATTAATTACAACTTCAAGCTGTGACAGCACCTAAAATAGCAAGAGCTGCTGGTGATCCAAAAATCACTCACAGCATGTCCAAGCTAGTCTTTGGCAGAGAGCATATGCAACTTAAAAAAAGAACATAACCCTTTAGTCCCATGTAAGCAATTAAGTTCTTTGTGGAAATGTCAGGCTATAAGTAAGAAAAGACCTTTCAATTGTTTACCTACAATTTTCCTCTAATTAGTGAGAAGTGATTTTAATTTTCTCCTCCTTCATTTTTCGAATAAGACCAGGTAGGCTTATTAGAGGGCAGCTAAAAACAACAAACAACCAAACAAAAAAAAAAGGGATGATTCCTGCCAAGTCAGACCCCATGATTCTTATAGTGAGGGGGGGAGGGGTGTACAAGTAAATGCCAATCAGCTTAGCAGCATTTAAAGATGCGTAAGGAACTCAGCCTGGGAGCTCTGCTGACGACGTAAACCAAGAAGACATTTCCAGAAGTGTCTGTCAAACAAAGTATAAAAATAATCAGAGCCTGATGGCCCAAGTTGCTGACACTCTAGCTGGTATACAAGCAGGTGAAATTTAACAGCACTGTACTAACTTTAATTTCATTGTTGCAGTGCTTCTTGCTAACATCCTAAATGCAGCGTTCAGTGGGTTAAAAATATACCATAAGTCTGTGTTTACTCAGAGCTGCCTCAAAATGCTAATGGACAGGATTTTTCTTTCATCACACAAACTGTTAATATCACAGCACAGACAGTGCTGTCTGTGTCTTCTCTCCACTGCTCTTTTATTTGAGACAACAGCTTACTCCTCTCTTCCTTCTCTTCTGAGCTTCAACAAGCTGCTGTAAGTCTTGAGCTTGATGACCTTAACAGTGTCTAACTGCAAAATAAGTCAGTAAAAATCCAAGGCAAGAGCCACTTAGCTAATAGTCAATGCTGAATGCCTTTGCTTTTGGAGACTTGCCTCAGCTTGGATTTGTTAGGAAATGCTAAGCCAGTCCCTTAGTTTTCTGTGCTTTGATATGTAAATTTGGAGCAGTATTTTTCCCTGTCATTGAAGAGTGGGGCCACTCTGCTAAAAGGTACATGCTTGAAATCCATGGGTTAAAAAAGTGCTTATATAAATACTAAGACACGGACAATTCACTTATAAGATGGAGCAAAAATCATGAGATATGGTGATTTTGTTTTCTTATTTCTGTTTATTCTCAGTGTCTTTCAAGCATCTTCATGTAACCTAGGCTATAATTCTGGATTGTCAGACGTTACTGTGTTAGTCTAGAGTTCAGAAGAGTTAACTTCACTTCTGTTTTCCCTTCCATGCCTAGTCTGTCTTATGTATTTGAATTGGAAGCTCTTTGCAACAAGGGTTACTGTAAGGTGTCTGTGGTACCTGATGAGTCAGTCTTATTTTGGCCCTGTTGGCTCTGCCATAACACATAGTGCTAAAATTTAATCAATTTAGTGTTTAGATTTACAACTGCAGTCTGATGGAAACTCAGTCTGAGAGACAAATGATATCCTCTTACGCTGGCAGAGCCTGCACTGAAGTGTTCCACTGAGCAAGATTAGGAAAAAAAAAAAAAAAAAAAAAAAAGTGAGAANAGGAAAAAAAAAAAAAAGTGTGTGATCTCAGTGCTGCTGCAATCTAAAGCTGTGACAGTAAATCTCCAATAAACAAGTAACAAACACTGAGAACACTGAAGTAGGTTCCACTGGATCCCTGTATTGATTGTACTCTTTGTGACCATAGCTACTGAGTGCTACCTTTCTCTTCAGTTCACTGAGTGACTGCTGATGGTTGACTCTCAAAGGTAATTCATTTGCCCTAAAACCTCAGAGAAACACACATTCATAGCAGTGAGGAGACAGCCAGATGAAGAAGCAAAGTGGGAGTTTCTTAAATGAAAGCATGGATTTATGTTTGAAATACCAGAGCAAATGCTACAGGACAGTGAAACCATGGGTTAATGCATATAGCTGGTAATGCAAACATCAATCTGGAGATTCTCTTCATCCATGCTTTCATTTTAAACGCCTTAGTATAGAAGGCAGTAGCACAAATTGGGATTAATTCCACCAATTTAGCACAATTTGGGGCTTCTCTGGAAAATGTGTCATCAAAGACTTAAAAAGTTGTTAAGAGTACCTTCACTCTGCCTGGTGAAGCTCAAAACTAGGGAAGAAAGAGACTGTTCAGTCTACCATCCTCCTTTCTTTGTCTGCAGTGCCTTCAAAGGAAGGATACCCACGCTGTCCCTGGAGGTGTTAAAGAGGCATGGAGATGTGGAGCTTCAGGGTATAGTTTAGTGGTTGTGGCAGTTGGGTTACAGTTGGACTCAATGATCTTAGGGGACTTTCAACCTTAGTGATTCTATGATTCTACCAATCCCATTTTGCACTGATTTCTGAGAAGCAAATGAATGGCACTCACCAACACCAGCATAGCTGATCCAGCGAGCCCAAAGCAGAAAATTCTGTATCCCATTACTAAAATCCTGAACCATTTCAACTCACTTGACTTCTCATTGTTTAGACTATAAATAATTTCATTCCAGGCATTGCCAGGTGATGCTCAGGCTAAAGGCCACCACAGAGCTGGCATGGTCTCCTGGAAGCCACTATCCAAATGCTTGCTTTCAACTTCCACATCCAGTGATTTACCTTGAAGACCACCTGCCAGAGGTGGTATTTTGCAGACATTCCAATAGTCTCTGGCTGGTTTTTTGACTATGGAACTGTGTTTCCCTCAGGCTTCATGGGGAAACAATGACATACCCTTCCAAGGATTAGGGAAGTCAAGAGCCTAAGCAATAGCACACAAGTGCCAAGGAGTTGACTTTGATGTATTGGTTATGACTCCACAGGAATTCCAAAGCCAAATCCCATGGATCCTGGTGCTGGCATGCAGAGGAAGCTTTCCCTCTACCTTCCTGTGATGGTTTAGGAGTTCCCCGCCCCCTACACTTTGTAAAATGACCCAGACTAGAACTCAGCCGGCTGGAAGTTAAGGACTGAAGCTCTATTTACAGCTCAGCACAATGTACAAGCAGAGATATACACTATTGACAGAAATATTTACAGAAATATACAAGTTAAAGGTAATACAGAAACACAACTCCCCTCCCAGAAATCAGAGACCCCAGGAGGGGTTCCCAACCACCCTTCCACCTTCTCTGCACTCCTGTACCTTACCCCAAGATTTGCCTTATGCACAAGGTAAATTAGGAGGATGGGCCAGGGGAGTTAGAAGAAAAGTGGTTAGTGAAGATTAACTGGCAAAGAGGAGTCAGAAGCTAGACTGCCCGAGACACTGTGCCCCCAGAGAGAGACAGACCGAGACTGCCTTATCTAGTGTTTTGATTTATTTTCCCAAACATCTCAGCAAGCCTATGAGTGAAGTAGACATCACCATTGTTTTCCTTTCACAGCCTATAGTGTAATTTTCTCTATTAAAATATTCCAATTAGCCTCAAACCAGCACACTTCCTTGCTGCCTTCAGCCTCATTTTGCTGAGGGAGGACAGGCCCTTGGATCCAAGCCAGCATCTGCATGCTGAGGCCTGGACTGGAAGTAATGGACTACAAAAGGCTTGCTAAAGCTGCTCCCAGCACAATTAACATTATTCAGCCTGACCTTTCAGTCCAATAAGAGCATCGGTCTTGCTGCTTAGTGTATTTGTTTATTGACACCTCTCACTAGTAGACCCCACCTTCTGCATGACCCAGGCTTCTGCACATTGCAGCTGTACCACTTTATCTATTTCACCCTGCTTGTTTGCCCTCTCTGAAGCCACACCTAAGGCAATGGATGCTGGTGGAGGTACATCTCCTAAAGGCATTCACAAAACCTGTATTCTTCCCGAGGCACACTTACAATTTCCTTCAAGTTTGCCACCCTAGGTTTGATGCCTTGAGTGGCTTAGGACACTGCTTCACAGCTTGCTTTGCTGAAGGTGAGAAGAGAGGAACTGACATTCATTCAGGCAGATCTGCCTACTATAGTAGAAGATCACGTT
>VWZE01003154.1:90545-106400 GCA_013396675.1 Eubucco bourcierii | reverse complement strand
CCCCCACCCCGCCATGAAATCACCCAGACTAGACTCAGACAGGTGGAAGTTCAGGACTGAAGCTCTATTTACAGCTCGGCACAATGTACAAACAGATATATACATAATATACAATTATATAAAAGTTAAAAGTATTATAGAAACACAAAATAATCCCTCCCAAGGCAATTAGATTCCCAGGAGACTCCCAACCCAAACCCACTTTCCCCCTTTTTCCTCCCTTCAGCAATAACCAGATCAATCCTCGTATATCTCATGTGATAAATCTGGAGAGATCTGAGGTGAGATGTCAAACAGATGACATGGAGGTTGGAGGAAATAAAGGGTTGGGTAGGATTAGAGTTAAGGCAGAAAGCAACCACAGACTACCAGAGAGAAAGGAGAAGAACAACTGAGAACTAACTCAGAAGTGTGTGAGAAATGAGTATCTTATCTATATATTGACTGGTTGCATTTCTCAGAAGAATGAGTGATAGAGGTTATTGTTGTTGTTTTTCTTTCTTCTCACAGATAAGAATTTAATTTCTCTCTGTAAAAATACTCCAATTAGCCTCAAACCAGCACAGCAAATCTTTTAGATCTATTACTATCATAAACTAACTCTGAAGTAATTATCCATACCAGGGTTTGCACTCACAAAACCAATGCATGTTAGGATATCTCTTGGAACTAGAAAACAAAATCAATGCTGCTACTTTAAGACTCAAAGATGGAAAAGATGAAGACCACAAGAGGGGTGGTGGGGTGGGTCTGGAAGAACCTGGGAGCCAAAGAAAAAGAAAAACTGCAGAGCAATTAAATAAAAAAAGGTAGCTTCTTAAGAAACTGAACAGAAGGAAAAAAAACCACATGGCTACAGCTACCTGATTTTCAAAATTTTATTGGTGTGATATGCATTTAAGCTTCTTTCAAAACTTTTTTCTTCTGAGTCTTTAACAGTGAAATCTATTCTGGGGTGGGGGTAGCGAGGATGAGCTGTTTTGCAGCTGCCGCCGCCATATAGCCTATTTTTCTGCCATTTTACCTGTTAATTGGTCATACACCCACAAATCTGTCACTTGTAGAGCTGTAAATTCATTGCCATGTAAACTAGAAAAACACAAGCCTGAGCTCTGCCAGCTTTGTCACAAAGGGAAATCAAAAATAGTCTGAAACTCAAAGAAACTTGTAGTAGTTGTTTTTAAGACTTGGGAAACAGCTGAATTCTCTAAAATAGTCTCATTTTGATCCACAATAACATCACTAAAACAAATTTTCACCTTAGTTGTTATAACAGTAGGTAGTGGCTGAGGAAAATATGTAGGGTGAAAAGCATGAGGAGATAGCTGATGTCCTTGTTTTTCAGATGTCTGAGATGCAATAAAGCATCTTGAGCTGCTGTCCCTGTGGGAGGCATAAGGGAGGTAAAGAGCTGGCTCGTTTTGGGAATCAATTAAATCTGGATCAAAATGATCCAGGTTAATCATCGAATCATGGAATGGTAAGGTTGGAAGGGACCTCAAGGATCATCTAGTTCCAGCCCCCTGCCACAGGCAGGGACACCTCCTACTAGTACAGGTCACTCAAGACCTTGTCCAACCTGGCCTTGAACACCTCCAGGGAGGGAGCATCCACAACCTCCCTGGGCAACCTGTGCCGGTGCCTCACCACCCTCACTATAAAGAACTTCCTCCTAGCATCCACTTTCAATCTCCCCTCTGTCAGTTCAAACCCATTGCCCCTTGTCCTGGTATTCCAAGACCTTGTCAATAGTCCCTCCCCAGCCCTCCTGTAGCCCACTTCAGATACTGGAAGGCTGCTCTAAGGTCTCCTGGAAGCCTTCTCTTCTGCAGGTTGCAGAGCCCAAACTCTCTCAGCCTGTCCTCATAGGAGAGCTGGTTCATAGTCCTGGGACAAGTCCCCAGTCACAGTATGGTCCATGAAATATTATGATGGTCACTTTGAGACTTACGCAGATATCCCCCAACCATCTCCTGTCTTTTAGCTTGTAAGAACCCATTTCGGGATACCAAAGACAAATTTGCCCTATCCAAAGCAATAGAAGGATCACTCTTTGGGGTTTAATGTGATACTCTTGTTCCTTTGTAACGCACAAAAACACAGCATGATGCAGCTGTTGCGAAGGCTCAGTAGTGTCATGCCCCAGAGTCCTACCTCAGCCCCAATCCTAGTCTGTACCCGCAGAGAAGGATGGATGCGTTGTCTTCCTTCTTGTTTTTGCACCAAACCCCGTTCAGCTCACTGAGGGATGTTTCTCCTGGAGAAGAAGTTAATTCCCATCATTTGGGCACCATTGTAGAGAAATGTGGCCAGACTCCACCAGATGCAAAGCAGAATCCCATTTTATTACCAACAGAACTACTTTATAATAGTATAACACAGACAAAGCATTAACACAATACAGATGATGAACAACCTTGTTTTACTAACAGACTCCTCCTTTTCATCTCTTGCTTTCTTGCGTCGCCTGGCCTCGTTATCTCTTCCTCTATTTCTCTCAGTGGGCAAGTGGAATATTGACTGCAAGTGGTGCACTAACCACAGCAACCTTCTCTTCCAGTTCAATCGAGTTCAATTAATATTACATATTATCAGTAGTTACTGCTAGAGCCTGTTATTACCCGTATATAAAGCTTCCATGTGTAGTGAAAATGACTCATTATTAACAATGATATTAATTTTTGATATCCAGGTAGAGATTGTTAATAACTATGAAAACTGTACATTAACATTAAATCTCGCCAGAAACCTTATTTACAAGGTCCAAAAATGCAGGGTTTAGAAATTTATACATACAGAGAATAGGCAAAACTGGAACACTTTAAAGGCACCCAGCATAAGCAAATATTTTTACTGGCAGCGAAGGTTTGTGCAGTCACTTACACCGCTTGCAGTTAGTTATCCTGCTTAGTCACTGGATGGACACAGGAAGCTCCTTTCTGCTTATGGCAGAAGGCAGTTAGTGATTACAGGAGGCTTGAAGTATCGACTCACAAAAATATTCTGGGACAATACCCAAAGCACGTGGTGGGGTTGCTGCTGGGCTGAAAGCTGTAAGAGGTTTTGGAGTTTCCCCAGGTTTCTGGGTACTGGAGAAAGGAGGCAGACATCTCTGACCTGGTCCTGGCTCTCTTGGCAGCAGGGTCCCATGTGCACGCAGATGTCTTGCGGTGTGCACTCTCAGCACGGTGTCACACTGGCTGTGCAGGCCGAATGCATGGAGGCATCAGTCTGATCCTGTTCGCTGGGGTCCCAGCCAGTTCAAGATCAACGAGGCAGTAAGCAGGCAGGGATACAATAACACAGAGTACAATAGCAGAGAGCACCTTTGTGTTACCTGCTCATCATTTATATCCATTCAGTCCGAGACTGATGGGCCTTTGGACATAGATTAGCCAATCAGGGTGGCAGTTTGCCCAGTTTCCCCCTATTAGGTGAAGCTGGGGCTTTTGCCACCTTTCCTGTGGCCAACACCCCCAGCACAGAGGGAGGGGGAGCAGGGGAGCTTGCCTGGGCAAGCCAGGACATGTGCAAGACCACTTGGCCTATTTAGGCCTACCACGACACCATGACCGATTACAAAGAACCGATTATTATTAAAATTAGTGATGGGGGAGGTGAGAGTTTTGAATATTGAATAGTAATAAACAATATTAAATTTTGGAAAATGTAATCTTACATTAATTAACTACCCCTCCACTACAATCTGCTACATTTTACTGTGAAAGAATGCTTTTTTAGTTGGAATTTGATCTGAATTCAACTTGGATGGTTCCTTGGAACAGATTACAGTGAAACAAATGTGATTACACACGAAGTTAATAATGAGATTGGAAAGGCAGAATCTCAAATCTCAGTTATTAAAAGTATGCTCTTTTACACCCTCAAAGTTGACAGTTACCATAAACTGATATCGTAAGAAGGCAAATTAAAACAAAACAGAATTTCTTTTTTCACTTGTGTAAATATGGGTCTGTATTGTGCTGGTTTGAGGCTAATTGGAATATTTTAATGAAAAAAAATTCTAGTCTGTGAAGAGCAAACAATGGTGGTGTCTGCTTCACTCATAAGCTTGCTGAGATGTAGGACACAAACAGATAACACAAAAAGTCTCTCTCTGGGAGGTGCTGTGTCTTCTGCCTACTGCTGTGTAACTCAATTCATCACTCTGCTTTTAACACCCCCTTGCCTATCGTCCAAACTCGCCTTGCACATAAGGCAGACCCTGGGGTAAGGCAGAGGGGTGGGAAGAAGGTGGAAGGGTGGTTGGGAGCCCCTTCTGGGGTCTCTGATTTCCGGGAGGGGAGTTGTGTTTCTGTATTCCCTTTAACTTGTCTATGTCTGTAACTATTCCTGTCTATTGTGTCTATCTCTGCCTGTACATTGTGCTGAGCTGTAAATAAAGCTTCAGTCAACTTCCAGCTGGCTGATTCTAGTCTGGGGGATTTTCATAGGCTGGCAGGGGTGGGTAACTCCCAAACCATCACATGTATCTACATGGGTACAATTTGGCCTGTTCAAATATTTGAACTTTCTGAAACAAAAGAGCCATTCTGGAGGAATCACCAAGCACTTCTAAACTGTACACACACAGCATTTTCCCACTTTGGTCCTTGAACAGATTCCTGACTTTGTCTAGGTCTGATGATAGGACAAACTTTGAATGCTCAAAGGGAAAACACAACTCGTCTCCTGCTGGAGGGTGAAAATTAACCAGCATTAGCGAGAAAAGCAAATTATAGCAAAATCTACTGTCTTAGCAAAATTAATAAATAAACTTCACACCTGTCACATATTAGGACTTATTCCAGCAAGCTAAAGATTCTGCCATCAGAGAACTTAGGTGCTCAGAGAAACCCTCTACATCCTTAAAAGACTTGGCTGCCTGCTTATGTCTCCAAGAATGGAGACTCCACCTCTCTGCACAACCTTTGCTAGGTCTCAGTTACTCCCACAGTAGCAAAGTGTTTCCTGATGATCAGATGGTGCCTCTTGTGTGCCTCTTGTGTATTTCTTGTGTACCTTCTGTCCTGGCACCAGTTTCTGCCTTCTTTGCACTGCCCTGTCAGGTATTTTAAATCTACATTTTTGTTTCATCCTACAGAACTGCCTATCTTAATTAAGCAAATGCAGATCATGATTTCAGCATCATTATACTGCATTCTGAGAAGAGCAGACTACTAAACAAGAGTTAGAATGAGTTCTGATGAGTCATTTGGCCCCCTCTCATTTCCCAGATTTTCCTCACATTTTAACTGACAGAAAATAAATACATCCAAATGCCATGGCCATTAAACTTTGAATAATTTTGCTGGCAAGAAATCTAGTTAATTAATATGAAGAGAAAAGAAGCAGAGAGATAGATTTTGAAGTAAATTACTAATAAATGAGAAGTACAGAATAACTGAAAATTAAACACAGAGTGAGAGTGAGTAAAATTCTACCTCCACTACACATTGCAGCCCATCAGTATTGCCCAAGTACAACAAAACAAAACTGACTGGCATGATTTTTTTCAGCAAAACATTATCACTTCTCTTCTTTCCTCCCATCCAGAGACTTGTGCTAGAAGGGAAAAAAAACAGACTTAATTGCATAACCGAATAGGATGCTTAGGACCTGTTCATTGAATATCTACAAACCACTCCCAAGTGAGTTTCATTAATATCTTATTCTGAGTCATTTCAGGACCATAGTTATTTCCTTGAATTGTTAAGGAAATTAAACCTCAAGCAGTGGGATAGGAATGCAGGCTGATTTAGCACACTTTGGAACCAAGAGCATTTACAATCAGCAGGTGCTTGTGTTAAAGGGAGATCTGTGAAGCTGGCCTACCAAACAGCTGAAGGAGGGAGTCTCTTGAAGATAAGGATGACTCTGTTCTGGCTAAAACTGATGAAACAAGGCTAAAATAACAAGAACACACAACTTCAAAACAGATGTTGAGGGCCAGAGTGCCTGAGTGGAGACCTTTGCCTAATTAACTGAAATGTTAATATTAAAGTTGACAACCCCTCAGTATTCTAATGAGCTAAACTGAGTGCATGCTAAACATATGACTATGTTGCTCAACTCTACCTGTAAATCATGCTAAGCACCACCTAGAAGTCAGAGACATCCAGGGTTAGGGTACTGAACCCACAAGAGAAAGATCTTTCGGTGTTCAGGGGTACTACCATCAGCATCAGCACAACAGCAAGAGTTGCAGGACCAGCTGCAAGAGGTGTAGCAGAATCAGCAGCAGAAGAGGGAAAGTGAGGGAAAGACAGAGGTGAAGAGGTGTTAATAGGCTGGGCAACTTTCCCACCACTCAAAGCAGGGCCACCTTTCCTGGTAAGAATGGCATCTTCAATATACAGCTGAACTTCAGCTCGTTTGTGCCTCCAGTTGTGCCAGGTGTTAATAAACGTGGATCTCTGATTTGTTAACCTGAGATCATCTGGCAGTCAGTGCATTTATCCCCAGCAATCTCAAATCCGTTGTATTTGTTGCTTAAATAAAGGAAACAATTTGATCGTTCTAGCAAGTTCTTATTGGGGCACTGGAAAAGAGGTAAATGTTAATTTTGTCAAATAGTGCCAGTGCCTGGGATTCTGAGACAGGCAGGCAGTGGGATCTCACCTATATCACAACAAACTGTGATAAGACCATGCCTATCTAGGTCACCTCACAAGAATGATTATTAAAGAATTAGCTGTTGAACTCCCTGCGTGGTTGTTCCATCTTAGAATTTGTTTTCTTTGAATAGTTAGAAAATGCAATGAATATTGCACAATAATCTCTGTATAAAGACAGTTACTGTGGAACAATTTATTGTGCAAGATATTCAGATAATTTCCAAATGCAGAGAAACTGTTACATGTTCTTCCCCTTAGGGGCAAAAAGACAAATAGCACATCTCACAAACCTTCCTGAGTCTTTCACAGGAGGACATATGAAGTATTCTCCTGGCATGAGAACTCTCATAAGAAGAGATGAAATAATTGCCATGGACCTCCCTGGACCCTTCGGTCTTGTTGCCTTTGTAATCTACTACTTTCATAGTGAGAGAAACCAAAGATAAGGGAAAATGATCCTTTGAGAAGGCAAATGTTTACTCAGTTTAAAGCAAATGAGCTGTGTTGTGTTGGCCCTTGATTCCCTGTTCTATTTTTTTAAAAATATATATTCTTAATTTATAGTCAGGGTTGGGTGGAACCTCCCAGGCAGATGTTTATTTTGAATATTTATGTAACTTGGATCTTGTGAGAGAGGAGAGGGAGTTGCCTCATAAACCTTGCAGAGAGTTGCTTTTTGTCCTGTCACTTTCTTTGCTTCCTGTGAAATGCTTGTTTGTTGCTTTAACTGAGAAGGATTTATCAACCCAAAGAGTTTCTTGTAATGCCACTATTCTGAACTCTCTGAAGTACATCATTAACTCTCTGAAGTACATCCAAAACTGTGGCAGTGCTTCACAGGGAAAGAGCTTCCTTACTGCGCTGTAACTGACAGATCTCTTCACATATTCTGCACTACTTATTTCTTTGCCAGCTCAGAGGACAGCACGCACTCCCTTTACCCTGATCGTGTCCTGACACTTCATCAGGTTTGGGAACAATGAGTTGTTTTCCAGCACTCGTTATATAGTTGGTCAGGTAATATATCAAACAGATTTCAGCACAGGAGAGACACCAGCTGCGGTCTTGGCAAACAAAGATAGATTTTTCCCAACCTTGGCTCCTCTGCAAAGATTATAAGCACTCACACCTGAAATGTAGGATACGCTGAGCCTAAATTGCAAAAGAGAACATGCTGCTTTAGGTACTTCTCAATGTAGAGCTTATTAGTGTTATATTTCTATTACACGAGAAGAGTCTCTTCACTTACATTGGGTATCTGGATATATTAGTTAAGAGCTAAGTAGGACAAAGGGTAAGAGTCATGACCCAGGGAAAGAACTGCTAAGGCAGCAGTACTTTGTGCTATGAGTCATTCAAGATAATGTGTGAAAGTTTGATCTTCTCTCCTTTGTTCAAATCAACAAAGATAAAGATTGTCTTGTTAAAGATTGCCTAGATTTCTGGCAAAGCTCAGGGATGCAAACAGCACCTTTGTGGACTTGCAGAATTTAGCCCAGATTCCTGCCCAAGAGCTCAGGGATGCTAATCAACAGAGATACAGTACCTTGGTGACCATTCTGGACTTCAGTCTGGCTTGAATGCGCAGGATGTGGACACCTCACACCAGCTACCGTGCAGAGAAAAGACTCCTGTTTATTTGGAGTATGGACAAGTAAGCCGTGCAGGGAGGGAGAGGAGGCCCTGCCTGGTACCACTGCGGGACCCCTGCAGATACATGAGAATACACAGGAAGGTGTCCTGGACATTGGCCTAAAAAACTGTATGAAAAGACATGAGCAATGCCTGCAAAGTGATGACTGATGGTCAGATGTAAAAAGGAAACCAT
The DNA here is from genome assembly GCA_013396675.1 of Eubucco bourcierii. Classification (NCBI taxonomy): domain Eukaryota; kingdom Metazoa; phylum Chordata; class Aves; order Piciformes; family Ramphastidae; genus Eubucco; species Eubucco bourcierii. The sequence goes on along the minus strand of VWZE01003154.1, from coordinate 97,955 downwards.
CCAGAGATATTTATATTGAAGTGTAAGGCCCAGTTCTGGGTGTCCAGAGAAGGGCAGCAAGTCTGTTGAGGGGCCTGGAGCACAGCCCAGTGAGGTTGAAGGAGCTGGAGGAGTGCAACCTGTAGAAGAGGAGGCTCAGGGCAGACCTCATTGCTGTCTGCAGCTACCTGAGGGGAGGTTGTAGCCAGGTGGGATTGGGCTCTGCTACCAGGCAACCAGCAATAGAACAAGGGGACACAGTATCAAGCTGTGCCAGGGGAGGTCTAGACTGGATGTTAGGAGGAAGTTCTTGCCAGAGAGAGTGATTTGCATTGGAATGGGTTGTCCAGGGAGGTGGTGAAGTTGCTGTCAATGGAGTGTTGAAGGAAAGCCTGGATGGGGCACTTAGTGCCATGGTCTGGTTGATTGGCTAGGGTTGGGTGCTAGGTTGGGCTGGGTGAGCTTGGAGGTCTCTTCCAACCTGGTTGATTCTGTGATTCTGTGATTCTATGATTCTGTTTCTATGATTCTATGATAAATGCAGTACCACAAAGAAGAAATAATAATAATTATAATAATGATGATGATGATCAGAGGCATTTGACTCTGTCCCACATGACATCCTGGTCACCAAACTAGAAAAACATGGACTGGATGGGTGGAACACTGCTGGATAAGGAATTGGCTGGATGGTGGTACACAGAGTGGTGATGGCACAATGTCCACCCAGAGACCAGTGACAAGTGGTGTCCCTCAGGGGTCAGTGCTGGCACCAGTGCTGTTTAACATCTTTGTCAGTGCCATGGACAGAGGAATCAGTGCAGCCTCAGCAAGTGTGCAGATTACACCAAACTGTGTGGTACAGTCGACTTGCTAGAGGGCAGGGATCCATGCAGAGGGACCTGGACAGGCTGCAGAGCTGTGCCCAGGCCAACCTCATGAGATTCAACAAGGCCAAGTGCGAGGTCCTGCACCTGGGTAGGTATAATACCAAGCACAACTCCAGGCTGGGTGGGGAATGGCTGGAGAGTAGCCCTGAGGAACAGGACCTTGGAGTCTGCNGTTGGGGCTCTGCAGTCTGGAGAAGAGAAGGCTTCCAGGAGACCTTAGAGTATCTTTCCAGGATCTGAAGGGGGCCTACAGGAAGGCTGGGGAGGGACTATTGACAAGGTCTTGCAATGACAGGAGAAGTGGTAATGGGTTTGAACTGGCAGAGGGGAGATTTAGACTGGATGTTAGGAGGAAGTTGTTTGCAGTGAGGGTGGTGAGACACTGGCACAGGTTGCCCAGGGAGGTTGTGGATGCTCCCTGCCTGGAGGTGTTCAAGGCCAGGTTGGATGAGGCCTTGAGTGATCTGTACTAGTGGGAGGTGTCCCTGCCTATGGCAGGGGGTTGGAACTGGATGATCCTTGAGGTCCCTTCCAATCTTACCATTCTATGATTCTATGATTCTATGATGATTATGCCAGGTATTAGCAATAATCAACTTACTAAAGAGATGTTAATGCTGCAGTTCCACTGAAGTTGTTTAGGAATTCATAGGTGAAGATGCAGAAAACATCCAGAATGTATTTAAGAAACTATTAAAGTAATAGAATGCAGTAAAAGTTTTTGCATTATTTTTATACATGTGAAGATCTTCTTATTCTGGAAACCATTTACAGAAAATCCAATTAGTGATAGGCTACTTTTTCTGGTCACTTGATAAATCACACACCAATGTTGAGATTTCCCACCATTTCTCTTGTTACTGGAAAATATCCTGCTACTGTGGGCTATTTCTAACCCCCCATGAGACGCACTGGTGCCACAGGCAGCTGTGTTCCTTCTACTGTGTACTATTAGCAGTGAAACAAACAGAAAAACCGTTAAAGAAAAAGCAAGCCTTTTCAGCAGATGATGGGCTGTAGGNAAAAAAAAAAAAAGAAAAAAAAAAAAAAAAAAAAAAAAAAAAAAAAAAAAAAAAAAAAAAAAAAAAAAAAAAAAAAAAAAAAAAGGGGGGGGGGATGAGAAATAAGATATGGTAAATGAAGAGGTGGTGAAGGAGTTAGCAAAGCAAAAGGGAAAACAAGTTGAAATAAGGAAGAAAAAAGTGTAAGCCTGCTGCCTGGGCAAAAAGCTGGCCAGCAGCTTTTGTGGAGGATTGCAGCTTTGTGGAGAATGTTGTGGTTTACTATACTGTCCCATGGTAGTTTTATTTACATGTGCAGCCAGTCCTTTAACCTTCTACCTTTGAACTGTTCAAGGCAGTGAGCAGGACCTTCTCGGTGACCTGTCTCCGTTTCTGGAAGTCACACACACCTTTAGTCTCCAAACACTTAAACTTTACTACACATTTTTATGACAGGCTGTTTCCTGGATAAGTCTCTGGCAATCAGAAATATTATGGATTCTTTTCTCTCTATTGCAAATTTGGCATGGATTGAGTTGAACCTGCTACTCTTATTCATGCCATGCTGCAGTCATGCCAGCTTCATATAAGTGCTAACTGGAGCAAAACATTATGGGGCTTGAAGTTCAGATTCCAACATGAGAGCCTTCCTGTTCTGGTTGCTGTTTCTGGGTTCTAAGTTCTTCGGTTCTAGCTCTTTTATCTGCAGGCATGGCAGTGGAATGGGTAGGAGTCAGGTAGCTTTTGGTCTTAGTTTTCTGTTTTATGCTGATTTTCCCCTTAATTTCACTGTGGTTATTCTGAAGATAGGCTAACATAAGGTAATCATTACATTACATTATTAGATTAATTAGTGTGCTGGTTTGAGACTAATTGGAATATTTTAATAGAGAAAATTACACCAAAGGCTGTGAAAGGAAAACAGTGGTGATGTCTATTTTACTCATAGGCTTACTGAGATTGTTTGGGAAAAATAACCAAAATATAGATAAGTCATTTGCTGTCTGTCTCTCTCTGGGGGCACAGAGTGTTGGGCGGTCTAGCAGTTTCTGGCTCTGGCTCCTCTTTGCTGATTAATCTTCACTAACTACTTTTCTTCTAACCCCCATGGCTGATCCTCCTAATTCACCTTGTGCATAAGGCAAACCTTGGGGTAAGGTACAGGGGTGGGGAGAAGGTGGAAGGGCAATTGGGAGCCCCTCCTGGGGTCTCTGATTTCTGGGAGAGGAGTTGTGTTTCTGTATTCCCTTTAACTTGAATATTTCTGTAACTATTCCTGTCTGTTGTGTCTATCTCTGCTTGTACATTGTGCTGAGCTGTAAATAGAGCTTCAGTCCTTAACTTGGAGCCAGCTGAGTTCTAGTCTGGGTCATTTTGCAAAGTGTGGGGGGTGGGGAACTCCCAAACCATCACAATTAGGTAAGACCTTAACTAATAATGTAATTAATCTAATACCCAATACATTGTGATTATGATATGTTATATTGAACTCTTACTCTATCTCAACCCTGAGTTGTGTGTGTTACTTTTCCCCTCACTTTTTTGTTGGGGGAGCAGGCAGGTTAGCCCTTGTGCTAAACTCTTATAAAATTAGAGAGGGTAATGCAAATTTTTTTTATAGATTAAAACAATGTTTATCATTCTAAAATGGAAGTTCAGTGTTTTATTTCTGTGGTGATGAGGATTTCATAGTGTTTCCCAATGACAGCTACAAGCCTTCATTGTCTCAATTAGATTTCAAAGGGATCTAAACCTCTCTGAAATCACTGCAGAGAGTCAGATGGAGAAACAGGAAGATCCTACTCATCCGGGGCAACAATAGCACCATTGGCAGAAGTTACACAGCCCTGTGTACAGGCCCATTAAAAGTCCCTGAAACTGGCTGATGTTTTCTTAAACAATTCCTGTAGCAAGTTACAGAAATTAATCCCTGTGACAGTGTAAATACTCTGGGTAATCATCAAGTTAAAGAAATGAATCAGACTTTTAAAGTACTTTTAAGAGCTTTATGTGACCATGTGAAGTAATTCCAATTTGATTCAATCTGTCATAAACTGTCACTAGAATCATAGAATCATAGAATCATAGAATCAGTCAAGGTTGGAAGGGACCACAAGGATCATCCAGTTCCAACCCCCCTGCCATGGGCAGGGACACCCTACCCTAGAGCAGGCTACCCAGAGCCTCATCCAGTCTGGCCTTAAATACCTCCAGGGATGGGGTCTCAACCACCTCCCTGGGTAACCCATTCCAGGCTCTCACCACACATGCTGAAGAACTTCCTCCTCACCTCCAGGCTGAATCTCTCCATCTCCAGCTTTGCCCCATTCACTCAAGTCCTGTCACTACCTGAGAGCCTAAAAAGTCCCTCCCCAGCTTTTTTTGTAGCCCCTTCAGGTCCTGGAAGGCCACAAGAAGGTCACCTGGGAACCTCCTCTTCTCCAGACTGCACAACCCCAACTCTTTCAGTCTGTCCTCACAGCAGAGCAGCTCCAGCCCTCTGAGCATCCTCGTGGCCCTGCTCTGGACACACTCCAGCATCTCCACATCCCTCTTGTCCCAGAGGTTCCAGAATTGGATGCAGTACTCCAGATGGGGTCTCATCAGAGTGGAGCAGAGGGGGAGAATCACCTCCCTGGCCCTGCTGGTCACACTGCTCCTGCTGCAGCCCAGGCTCTGGTTGCTCTCTGGGCTGCAAGTGCACACTGCTGGCTCATGTTGAGCTTCTCCTCCACCAGCACCCCCAAGACTCTCTCCTCAGGGCTGCTCTCCAGCCAGGCACTGCCCGGCCTGGATTTGTGCTTGGGATTGCTTTGACCCAACTGCAGGACCTTGCCCTTGGTCTTGTTGAACCTCATGAAATTGGTTTGCGCCCACCTCTCCAACCTGTCCCTGCCCTCCAGCTGTCTGCTGCACTATTTAAGGGTAAGTGGTCACCAAATAAATCTAAACCAAGCTGGATGTTGATATGTCAACAACAGGAAAGTCTAAATCAAATAAACATTTTGAAAGGAGTAAATTATAACAAATATGATAAATTCTATGACATTTCATTTTTTAAGAAACTCTTGTAACTGAAAAAATAGTTATTGAATTTTCCTTATTATATGGCATTGATAGCTATAAGGAAAAACTAATTACAGGATAAAGGGCCAGCTGATTTGATATATGGCACATTTTCCACATTAAAAAGAACAAACGAGCAACTACCCCAACCAAAACCAAAACCAACCAACCAACCAAAACCCCCAAAATGCAAAAAATAAAATAACCCCCAAAAGAATTATTTTTATTGCCTGTCAAAAAGGCCTTTGAAATAATGAAGTTTAGAACTTTCATAAGAGCAAATATTACTTCATAAATTATCTCTGTCTGGTGTATTTACTCTCATGAGAAAATGACTTCGGTTAATTATATATAAGACAGTATATTTATGTGATGGTTTGGGAGTTCCCTGCCCCCCACACTTTGTAAAATGACCCAGACTAGACTCAGCCAGCTGGAAGTGAAGGACTGAAGCTCTATTTACAGCTCAGCACAATGTACAAGCAGAGATAGACACAACAGACAGGAATAGTTACAGAAATACTCAAGTTAAAGGGAATACAGAAACACAACTCCTCTCCCAGAAATCAGAGACCCCAGGAGGGGCTCCCAATTGCCCTTCCACCTTCTCCCCACCCCTGTACCTTACCCCAAGGTTTGCCTTATGCACAAGGTGAATAAGGAGGATCGGCCATGGGGGTTAGAAGAAAAGTAGTTAGTGAAGATTAATCAGCAAAGAGGAGCCAGAGCCAGAAGCTACTAGACCGCCCGACACTCTGTGCCCCCAGAGAGAGACAGACAGCGAATGACTTATCTATATTTTGGTTATTTTTCCCAAACAATCTCAGTAAGCCTAGGAGTAAAATAGATATCACCATTGTTTTCCTTTCACAGCCTATGGTGTAATTTTCTCTATTAAAATATTCCAATTAGCCTAAAACCAGCACAATTTATCAGGAGAAATTTTCAAAAGGAAAGTCAGTTTTCTTCATTTCTTCATTTCTCAGCAAAACCAGTATCTATTGCTACAAGAAATTATAAAAAAAAATTAATTCTGGGACCCATTTTCAAGGCAAGTAAAAGGCGAAAGCCTCCCTGACTTCACCAGCGACTGGACCAACACATTATTGTGTGATGTCAGTTATCCATTTTCCACCCTCCCCCAGCCTGTATTTCTAAAAGCATTTTGAAAGTAATTCTTTGATAATCAAGCCACAATATTAAACAAACAACAACCAAAAAAAACCCAGTCTAAATCAATCACCTTGTGTCTTTTGCTAATTGCCATTAATGACCATTTTATATATATTTATCTATAGTTATGTATATATACTACAATATATTTATATATATTTATTTATAACACCGTTATTGTGTGATGTCAATTATCCATTCTCCACCCTCCCCCAGCCTGTATTTCTAAAACCATTTTCAAAGCATTTCCTTGATAATCAAGCCACAGTATTAAACAAACAAGCAAACAACAACAAAAAACCCCCTTAGTATAAATCAATCACCTTGTGGTTTTTTTTGCTAAGTTAATTACAGACAGTAAAAGGCTTCATAATCGCTAAAAACCAGAACCATTTTATTAGGGAATGATGTAAAAGTTCTGTAAACAAAGAAGAAAAACCATGACAGGGTCTAGCTATAGCTAATGTCAAATTGGCTTTTTAAGATCAAATATGCTTAGCAATTTATTTATCAGACAGAAATCCAAGTCCCTGCCTGCATTTGACAGAAAGTAGTGTCTAGGACATACAGAGCTTCTCAGACCAACCATTTACAAAACGTGCAATTTGAAACAGACCCTTCATCATGGTTAGCATCTAATTACGTTGTCTAAGTGGTTTTGCTCAGCAAGGAAGAGAAACAATTAGGATGAAGGGTGGTGAATTTAGAAAATTCAAAAACTGGATTTGAGGAAAGAATAAAGCTATCTGCAGGTTTGAGTTAAACCAATTGTTCAGAAGCTTTTTTAAATACTCGCCTGCTGTAAGTTTTTAAATATTCATTACAGTCAATGAGATGAAAAATTAGTCACAAAGCTTTGCTCAGGAAGATGAAGTACTTATGAGCTGGGGAATCATCAATACTCAGGAAAACAGTGAAATCTATAGAGGTTTTCCATACTAACTTGAGAGCTTTCCATACTTACTTGGGCTGTGAAATACAATCTGAACTTGAATATATTCTCAAAATAATATTTTTTTTTTTTTTTTTAGTTAGTTGGGTCGCACACAGAGAGTGGTGATCAAGGGCAAAATGTCCACCTGGAGACCAGTGCCAAGTGGAATTCCTAAGGGGTCAGTGCTGGCACCAGTGCTGTTTAACATCTTTGTCAGTGCCATGGACAGAGGAATCAGTGCACCCTCAGCAAGTGTGCAGATGACACCAAGCTGTGTGGCACAGTCAACTTGCTAGAGGGCAGGGATCCACCCAGAGGGACCTGGACAGGCTGGAGAGGTGGGCCCAGGCCAATCTCATGAGATTCA
>VWZE01003154.1:59927-80432 GCA_013396675.1 Eubucco bourcierii | reverse complement strand
TATATATATAAACATAATATTTAACCTTATTAAATCTTTTTGTATTTAATTCTTGTAAAAGCATCTAGACAAACTCAATTCACAAGCAAGGATTTCTAGGTAGAAAAAGAAGAAAAAAGCAAAAGAAACCTCAATATTTTTTTAATGCTTTAGGAAACAGAAAAATCTGATCAGAACACTCACCACCTCGTAATAAAGGTAAGAGTATAAAGCTCTCAGTTTGGGCTGTTTCAACTTATGTCAAGAGATCAGAAGTACTCATATAGCACTTTGTGTTAAATAATTTGCTTTCACAGTTATTCCACTCTATTCCATGCTATTCCAGTGCACAAGATAATTTGTCTTATTCTTCCTAATTCTTCCTGAGAAGGTCATATTTTAAATCTCTGACAATATAACTCTCATCTTAAAATGGAAAAACGAGGGGGGAAAAGAATACTTTTTTCAGACCTCTGCTTAAAAGGATATAAAGTTGTTACTTTTATAAGAATGTAAAATTACCCAGAAAGTTTACCCAGAATACTTCCATATATAGAAATATGGAAAACCAAGATCTGAACTATTTTGCATGTAGTAGCCTGCCTTTTGGGATTGTTCTCCAGACAGTATTGTGGCTATTATCTTTTGTGCTGACATAGAAATGTCAGGGCATCTTAATGAACCAGTCATGCCACAGGTTAATAGTTCATAGAATCATAGAATCAGCCAGGTTGGAAAAGACCTCCAAGCTCATCCAGCCCAACCTAGCACCCAGCCTTAGAAAATCAACCAGACCATGGCACTAAGTGCCCCATCCAGGCTTTGCTTCAACACCTCCAGGAATGGGCACTCCACCACCTCCCTGGGCAGCCCATTCCAATGCCAATCACTCTCTCTGGTAACAACTTCCTCCTAACATCCAGCCTAGACCTCCCCTGGCACAGCTTGAGGCTGTGTCCCCTCCTTCTGTTGCTGGGTGCCTGGCAGCAGAGCCCAGCCCCACCTGGCCACAACCTCCCTTCAGGTAGCTGCAGAGAACAATGAGTTCTGCCCTGAGCCTCCTCTTCTGCAGGCTGCACACCCCCAGCTCCCTCAGCCTCTCCTCACAGGGCTGTGCTCCAGGCCCCTCCCCAGCCTTGCTGCCCTTCTCTGGACACCTTCCAGCACCTCAACATGTCTCTCGAATTGAGAGGCCCAGAACTGGACACAGCACTCAAGGTGTGGCCTGAGCAGTGCTGAGCACAGGGGCAGAACCTCCCTGGTCCTGCTGGCCACACTGTTCCTGATCCCGGTCAGGATGCCATTGGTTCTGCTGCCCACCTGGGCACACTGCTGGCTCATGTTCACTTACTCTCTACCAGTACCCTCAGGTCCCTCTCTGCCTGGCTGCTCTCCAGCCACTCCAACCCCACCCTGTAGCACTGCCTGGGGTGGTTGTGGCCGAAGTGCAGAACTTGGCACTTGGACTTGTTCAAACTCCTAGCATTGGACTGTGCCCATCTGTGCAGTCTGTCCAGGTTCCCTCTGCAGAGCCCTCCTATCCTCCAACAGCTCCACAGCTGCTCCTAACTTGGTGTCACCTGCAAACTTACTGATGCTGGACTCAATCCCCTGGTCCAGATCATCAATAAAGATATTGAACAGGACTGGGCCCTGCACTGATCCCTGGGGGACACCACTGGTGCCAGCTGCCAACTGGATGTGGCACCATTCACCACCACTCTCTGGGCCCTGCCCTCCAGCCAATTCTTGACCTGTTAAAACAGAAAATGAACAATTTTAAAGGGGAGAGTAATGAAGTAAGTGTGATGTTGCAGAACTCGGAAAACAGATACAGATACCCTGAAACATGTCCTTGAAATTTCACAGAACTGCACTGAGACAAACTTTAGAATATGAGGTAAAAACACCACAGTATCATCTTAACGCCTTAGTGCAGGTGGCTCTGTGGGTAACAGATGCTGTATGGGTCAAGGGAGGTTTTGAGACACCAATATTCTCCCTTTACATCAGCTCCTATGGGTTTCAACATGAGAAAATATTCGCAGTGCAATTTAGCTTCACAGATCTCAAAAATATCCCTTTGTTTACCTGAAATTAATGACTTTTTTTAAAGTACTACAATATGCTGCATATAACAAAGGTTACCACTGAAACTAGCAGTGCTGAACCTGTTTGATTCAGGGAAAAACCAGGCACATAAAAGTAGATAAAACTATGCTCTTCTAAAGATAACCTTTGAGCACCATAGGAGTATATATCAGGGAACTAAGTTAATACAGCTCTGCAGTATCACATGTTGTTTGGAAAGGTAGACTTTCATCTTCCATAGTGTCAACTTGCTTCTTTGACCATGAAAAATTCACTTCAGAACACAAGCAACCATTTAAAAAGACATATAATATTTATCAACACACTAGAAAAAGGTGATTTTTTTTCTATGTCCTCTCTCCAAAGATTTCATAGTCTTTCTGTTAATTGACATTTCTTTCCATTAATTGTCATAGAGGGTTATTAAATGTCAGTTATATGCTTGAAATATATATATATATATATAAATATATATATGTTTACAAAATATTTTCCCTTCATTTGAATAAGTCATATTTATGAACATATGACTATAAGATACCCAAAATTTACTCATGTCTGATTAGTAAAGAACATTATAGCCTGTAAGGAAAATGTACAAGTTGAAGATGGAAAGTGGACTTGTACTTTCTCTATTGTTAGTAGACTGTAGCCCATCATTCTTGAACTATGGATGGAATTTCCTGAATCCCATTGCTCTGTTATCCTACCTTATAATTTATTTTATTTCTTTTTCAGTCTTCACTGATCTTCAATCAACAGATAAAAATAATTGTTAGGCAATTTTAGGAGAACAATCTAATTCTGTAAAATATGAGATATAAGGCTTCCAGGAGACCTTAGAGTAGCCTTCCAATATCTGAAAGGGGCCTACAGGAAGGCAGAGGAGGAACTATTGACAAGGTCTTGCAATGCCAGTACAAGGGGCAATGGGTTTGAACTGGTAGAGGGGAGATTGAAAGTGGATGTTAGAAGGAAGTGAGGGTGGTGAGACACTGGCACAGGTTGCCCAGGGAGGTTGTGGCTGCTCCCTCCCTGGAGGTGTTCAAGGCCAGGTTGGATGAGGCCTTGAGTGCCCTGTCCTAGTGGGAGGTGTCCCTGCCTATGGCAGGGGATTGGAACTAGATGATCCTTGAGGTCCCTTCCAACCTTGCTATTCTATGATTCTATAAAATGGAGCTTAGCATTTAGCATTAAGTATGCACGAACTAACCATTGGAATCAGAGAAGTTGTTTTCCAGACAGATTTGAGTTAATATAATAGAATGGTAATTTATTTCTAAACCCTAAATTACAATATTGGAAATTGGTTGAATAATACTTCAATAACTTACAGGATCACAGGATGTTAGGGGTTGGAAGGGATCTGTGGACATAATCAAACCAAACATCCTTGCCAAAGCAGGGCCATGTAATCTAGTGGGGGTCACACTGAAATGCATCCAGAAGGGTCTTGAAAGTCTCCAGAGAAGGAGATTCCACAAGCCCCCATGGTAGCATATTCCAGTGCTCTATCACTCTCACTGTAAAAAAGTTTCCCTTCATGTTGAGGTGAAACCTTCCATGTTTGCATCCATCGTTCCCTGTTTTATTACTGTGCACCACTGAAAAGAGATTGGTCCCAGCCACTTGACACCCGCCCCTCAGATATTTGTAGACATTGATAAGATCCCCTCTCAATCTTCTCAAGGCTAAACAGACCCGGGTCTCTCAGTCTCTTCACGCTCAAGTGCCCTCATCATCCTTGTGGCTCTCCATTGGATTCTGTCTAGCAGATCCCTGTCTCTTGAACTGGAGAGCCCAAAACTGGACACAATACTTGAGGTGTGAACTCACCAGGGCAGAGTAGAGGGGGAGAACTTCCCTAGACCTGCTGGACACACTTTTCTTTGTGCACCCCAGGATACCATTTGCCCTCTTAGCCATAAGGGCACATTACTGTCCCATAGAGAATTTGCTGTCCACTAGGACACCAAGGGCTTTCTCTGTGGAGATGCTCTCCAGCAGGACAACTTTTAACCTGTACTGGTGTCTGTTGTTATTCCTCCCCAGATGCAGAACCCTGCATTTGTCCTTATTGGACTTCATGAGGTTTGCCTTCACCCAGATCTTCAGCTATGAATGAGCTGCTCCATCACCTTTCCAGGGATGGAGGTGAGGCTGATTGGTCTGCAATTGCCTTTTTTGAAGACTGGAATGACATTGGCTTCCTTCCAATCATCAGGCACCTCTCCCGTTCTCCATGACTTTTCAAAACTGATGGAGAGAGGCTCAGCAACAGTACCAGCAGCTCTCTCTCAGACCCATCGGGGCCCATGGTTCTGTGTGTTTTAAGTTGGTACAAGTGATCTCTAACCCAGTCCTGACTGACTAGCAGAATGTCCTCTTCACTCCAGTTCTGCTTCCTTGCTTCAAGAGACTGAGGTTCCTGAGGACTGGTCTTAGGAGTAAAGACTGAAGCAAAGGTGGCATTCAGCAAACTCTGCCATCTCTGCATCCTCTGTTACCATATCTCCCTTATTGTTCAGTAGTGGACCAACCTTTTCCCTGCTTTCTTTTGTTATTGATGTGTTTGAAAAAAAAACCTCTTCTTGTTTTCTTCTACCTCCCTGTCAAGACTTAGCTCCAAGAAAGCCTTGGCCTTTCTTGTCACATCTCTACATTCCCTGGCAATATTTCTATAATCCTCCCAACTGACCAGACCTTTTTTCCATATACTGTAAACCACCATTTTGAGTTTTCCCAAGAGTTTTCTGCTTATCCATACAGGTCTCCTGCCTACCTTACTTTTTTTTTTTTTTTCAAACTTGGAGGAGTTAATGTTTGACTATGAACTACCTCTCTTCAGCCACCCCTTCCTTCTAGAGCCCTAGCACACTGCTTACTTCTAAGTAGAATTTTGATGAGGGCAAAGTTAGCCCTCTTAAAGTCCAGGGTTGAAATTTTATTTCTCACCCTGCTTCTTTGTCTAGTGATATTAAACTCTAACATGTTTTGGTCACTACAGCCAAGATTATCCCCAACCTTAACATCTACTACCAGTCCTTCTTTGTTTGTTAATACAAGGTCCAACATCACACTTCTTGTTATTGCTTCTTCAACCTTGAGGGTACTTCCAGCTGCCTATATAAGGCCTCACCAGTAGCTTTTTCCTAGTTTGGTGATCTGCAGTATACACCCATAACAGTATCATCCATGCTTGCATGTCACTTGACTCTTACTCATAAGCTTTCAGCACATTCATCATCTCCTCTTGGGTTAACCTCAGTGCATTCTAGTTGCTTACTCACATAGAGAGCAACTCCACCACCTCTCCTTGCCAGTCTATCTTTCTTGAAAAGCACATAGCCATCCACTACCATATTTCAGTCATGTGAGCGTGTTGTGGGACACTTCAAACTCCCTTCCCCGCTCTGTGACAGTGGAGGTTTGAATGGGGCAAAGAAGAAGGTGCAAAATTGATTTCCTTCTGCCCTTGTGGGCTTGAATGGGGAATGGCAAAAGGTTCCCTTTTCCCACAGGTGTACTGATCATGGGAAAGCCCTTACTAGAATCAATCTACTGATTGCAGCCAGTATATATTGGCACTGGACACATTGCCTAGGAAAGATTTTTAATAGAGTGAGGAAAAAGTGCATGCAGCTTGCTTTCATCCAGTTCCACAGCCCTTCACAAGTCCTGCAAGTTCAGCAAGTCCATTAGGTCCATTTTGAGAGAGCTGCCTGTAGTACATGGACCTGGCTCTCTTTGGACCCAGTATATCCTGGCTTCCCGCTTGCTACCCCCAAGCCGGAAGGACCCTGCCTCTGCTGTAAACTGCCGCTGTTCACAGGACTATGCCAGCAGTATGGTTTTACCCTGCACTCCTCAGGCAGGGCCACTCCATGAGATCTCCTTGTGGAAGATGTGTCTACAGGCACTTTTGAATTTGGTCGGGTTTATGCGCATTAATTTAAAGCCACAAGGATTATGAATTGCAGTTCCAGAGGCTGCCGCAAAGGAAATCCAGTGAGTGTCTCCAAAATCCTACTCTGCCTTGTGAGTAAATCAACTTTTCCCTGAGCTCTCTGCTCCACCTCTTGATTTTGTAAGTGGGGCAAAGCTATCCTGTGGCTTAGCCTTTTCCATTTTCTGAATTTCCCAAATTACCAAATTTGCCCATAAGGATCCTTGTGGAAATTGCTGACCAAATTAGAACCTCAGAAAGAACTGCATCAACAAACTCATGTGACTCGGCACCTGCCTCTGCTGACTTTGTTGGGGCATTAAAGACGCTCATCCATGCTTTACCTGCCTTTCTTGTGAGAGAAGCTGGCCCAGGGAAGGAGTAGGGTATACGTGGCTCTCCATGGTTTCCACTGTCCAGAAGTCACTAAGTTGTGCTGGGGGGTCCTTTGATCTGCTGTGGTGACCAGAGCAGTCCTGAGGCTGAGATTCTACACACAGATCACAGTTGGCCTTCTTGGCCACAAGGACACATTGCTGTCCCTTGAATAACTTACTGTCACCAGGACTCCTAGGTCCTTCTCCATGAGGTTGCTCTCCAGGACCTCCTAACCTGTACTGGTGCAATTTATTATTGCTTCCCAGGTGCAGGATTCTGTACTTATGCTTGTTGAACCTCATTAGGTTCCTCTTTGCCCAGCTCTCCAGGTTGTCCAAGTCTCGTTGAAGGGCCGCACAGCCTTTGGGTGTATCATCTAAGTCTCCCAGTTTGGCATCATCAGTGAACTTAATGAGAAGACTGTCCTATCATCAATGTCATTGATAAATCATAGAATCATAGAATGGTAAGATTGGAAGAGACCTCAAAGCTCATCTAGTTACAACCCCCTGCCATAGGCAGAGACAACTCCCACTAGTACAGGTCACTCAAGGCCTCCTCCAACCTGAACACCTTTAGGGAGGAAGCAGCCACAACCTCCCTGGGCAACCTGTGCCAGTGTCTCACCACCCTCACTGCAAACAACTTTCTCCCAACACTCAGTTTCAATCTCCCCTCTGCCACTTCAAACCCATTGCGCCTTGTCCTGTCATTACAAGACCTTGTCAATAGTCCCTCTCCAGCCTTCCTGTAGCCCCCTTCAGATCCTGGAAGGATACTAGAAGGTCTTCTGGAAGCCTTCTCTTCTCCAGGTTGCAGAGCCCCAACTCTCTCAGCCTGTCCTCATAGAAGAGCTTCTGCAGCCCTCTGAGCATCTTTGTGCCCTCCTCTGGACCTGCTCCAACACTTCTATGTCCTTCCTGTGCTGGGTGCTCCAGAACTGCACACAGTACTCCAGGTGGGGTATGACGAGAGCAGAGTAAAGGGGGAGAATCCTCTCCTATGCCCTCCTGACCATGCTGCTCTTGCTGCATCCAGGACTGAAGATGTTGAACAGGACCAGACAAGATCATACATCAGCTGTTTGTAATGCATAACAAGTTAGAATTTATGAGTCACTTAGATAATGCATATTGATCTCTAAACAGTTTGATACAATTATAGATCAAACATATACTGCCTGTACTACTTAAAATTATATGTAAAAGACAAGTTTACAAATACTGTTTTATGTTCAGATAGAATAGGCACAATGGAAATTCTTGCAAATTCATTCAGTGACAAATGAGATTTAATTAACACTGGAAAAAATTAGAATATATGCCATTAACTTCAGCAGAAAAGTTGTTACTAGTAATCCCAGTGCTGTGAATGAAGGCAAAAGAACTAGGCAAGAGCAGATAACAGAAGTGTTCAGGAAACATTAGCTGATTCTGAGCTTCCTTTCATTTTATCCTGTGGGACATCTCTAACTGACTTTCAGTGAAACTATTTGGGAAGATTAAACATAATTTTGCTGTTAGAGGTTTCTTCTGAATATTTGCTTTAAAATTTCAGTTTTCAAGCATTGAGTTGTTTAGAGTACAAGACAACATTGTTATTTCAGGAAAGAAATAAGGTGATCAAATGCATCTAATTTGATGAATGCACGTTTTTCAAAAAGGTATTAAATATAATTTTTTAAAAAGTTTTTTTATATCTATAATAAATTCTTCATTCTTGTGCCTCTTCCTGTCATCTCTGTTTTCCTTGGAATGGTTCTGTGTATTACCTTTCTTCTTCTTTTGGCTATCATGACTCTACATGTAGAGAGCAAAACCAAGTTCTTTTGTTTGATGCACTGTTTGCTAAATTCCATCTCACTTAGTAAGTTAAAATAACCAAAATAAAATACTCTGAATAATTAGTCCTTTGCAGAATTAGTTGCATGCACTCTGGAGGGTGAACACAGAATGAAATTTATTTTAAATGGGTTTACTGAAATAGTCAACTTAAAAACCTGTAGTCAGGTACTGAATATCTGAAAATCTTCCTGTTTCAGTGAAGGTTTTACGAGAAGTCTTAGAAGAAGACAGAGAAAAATATATTTATTTAATATGTAGAAATCATTTCTCAAAGGAAACTAGAGATTGCTAGATAAAGAAAAGATTCAGCAGATTAAGTGTAGGGAAACAATTTGTATTAAATAGATATGTGAGCAATCCAACCCGTGCTAACTGCTAATTGTAAACTGAAGAGTTTCACAGTCTACAAGAGAGTTCATCCGAAGGGCAAGGACAAAAGCTACAGCAGCCCACAGGAAAACTGAACAACAGGAGATTAAACCAAAACAAGAGGACTCTGGAGAAGCATCTGAACAGATAATGATGTGCCAATCACTTAATGCCCTCACAGTTTGCCCCTTAATGATTTACAGGGATTGCCAAATGCCCCAGCATCTTGCCGCTTAACAATTTAGACCAATTGCTTAATGTCACACAGTTCACACAGTTCACACCTTAATGATTTAGACCAATTGCCTAACAATGAACTAACTCTCTCATAGTCTGTTAAAAAGTACATAAGGCTATACTGATATTCAATAAATGGGCATTGTTTAGATCATATTGGTCTGTGTATAACTCTGTCCAGGATCTCTTGCTACTATTATTAAGAATGGTTTTTATTTCCCCTTTTTTCACTCCTGATTAACCAATATGCTGTCCAATCTTTACACTGTCACCACTTGCCTCAGGCCTGTCAGACTTGGATTCAGTCACAAGTGGTGTTCCTCAAGGCTAAGTATTGGGACCAGTCCTGTTCAATTTCTTTATGAATGATTTAGGGAAGCTTTAGGCTTTAGATTTAGGAGGAAGTTCTTTACCGTGAGGGTGGTGAGGCACTGGAATTGGTTGCCCATGGAGGTTGTGGTTGCTCCCTCCCTGGAGGTGTTCAACACCAGGTTGGACAAGGCCTTGAGTGAGCTGTCCTAGTGGGAGATGTCCCTGCCTATGGCAGAGGGTTGGAACTAGATGATCTTTGATGTCCCTTCTAAACTATGTTTCTATGATTCTATGACTTGGATGAGGGGATCGAATACAGCCTCAGCAAGTTTGCAGATGACACAAAATTAGGCAGGAATGTTGACCTGTTTGAGGGTATGTGGAATTTACAGAGAGATCTGGTTAGGTTGGACCAATGGGTTGAGGTCAGCTGTATGAGCTTGAACAAGGCCATGCACTTGAGCCACAACAACCCCATGCAGCACTACAATCTCAAGGAAGAACGGTTAGAGAGCTGTGTGTCAGAAAAGGACATGGAGGTACTGATTGACAAGCAGATCAGTATGAGTCAGCAGTGTGCTCAGATGGTCAAGAAGGCCAATGGGATCCTGGCCTGTTTTGGTAGCTTGGCAGTTCCCACCACCACAAGATTCACCACATTAACTCAGCCAGCTGGAAGTTAATGATGAAGGTATATTTTACACCCTAGCACATATTTGCAAGCATATGTACACAATATTTACAATTATATGCAAGTTAGAAATAATACAGGAATTCAAAATCCCTCCCAAACAGCCAGACTGCTCAGGAGGGCTCCCGACCAATCCCCCTCCTCTCCACCCCACCCCTTATTTCAGAAATAACCAGATAAAGCTCCATATAGCTCACATGGTTACTTTTGCAGATATCTGAGGTGAGACGTCAAAGGCCAAGAAGGAGTTATAAGAAAATGGTTAGATCTGGTTACATGGGCTTCATGCAGAGAAGTGAAGGCAAGATGGAGCCAGACACACAGACCAAAGAAGTGCCCCTTATATTTTGACTATTTACATCCCTCAGCAGAAACAGTGAGTGATACAGACATCACTATTATTTTCTTTTCATAGCCATTGATGTAATTTCTGTCATTAAAGTATCCCAATTAGCCTCAAACCAGCACAATCCACCCCTCTGTATCACTGAGTGTTCTGCTGAGAATTATCTGTCTAATCTAAAGCAATATTGACAATAATGAATAGTAAAAGTTCATATTTTCAGTTTATACTTATTTTCAACTATTTCAGATGTAGGTGATTCAGAAAACAGGAAACAGTTTGTCTCCTCACAGATAAGATGAGAACAGGGACTCCCAGGTGACATTGGGTTCATGCTCACATACTGTAGATTCTCTCACAGATTTCTTCCTTTGGACATCACATTGTACCTGAAACAGAAACCCTTAACAGTTTCTATTATACACTATGAATTTTAAACTCTCTCAGCCAAAGTTAGATTTTTCTGTGGAATGCACTGGACTTCACCATTCCCCTCCATTACCCAGCATATATGACCAGGACCTTCAGTAGAAATCTCCCTTTGGAGAGGATTCCCTTCGCCCAAAGGAGAAAATACCCAAGCAGTTTTCCCTAAGAGATTCTTTTCACATACAACAGAAACTTTACCACCATCTCAACCTGCTGCTCAGAAGCATGCTGGGGACAAAATAACGCAAAGTCTTGGCGAGATGAGCCAGATCCCCTTCAGGTAGCAGCTGCCAAGAGGGAAACATCAGGAGGTAAACCATGTAGTAGTGATGACACGATGGGTAGAGATAGGCTGATAGCTACAGAAGTGTCTGAGTGTGGACAGGAGGGATCTGACCCTTCTGTTGAAGCATAGACTGAGAAAAGAGTGCCCAAAGATCAGGGTAAGGAAAAATCAATCAGCAAGTCAGCTCCAAGAGGCACAACTGAAATGCCTCTGCACTGACACAAGGAGCATGGGGAATAAACAGGAAGAATTGCAAACATCTGCAAGTCTGCAGGGTTCTGATGCCATTGGCATCACTGAGACATGGTGGAGTGGATTTCATGATTGGAGCATTGGGATAGATGGTTACAGACTCTTCAGGAGGGAAAGGCAGGGGAGAAGGAGGGAGTGTTGCCCTTTACATAAGTGATAAACTGGAGTCCATGGAGCTCCATCTGGGGATGTGCAATCCAAAACCAGCGAGCTTATGGGTAAAAGTTAAAGGGAAGGCAGGAGAAGGTGACATCATATTAGGAGTCTGCTACAGACCTCCTGATCAGGAAGGCAAAGCGGGTGAGGCCCTCTACAAACAAATAGGAGAAGCTTCATGCTCACAGGCCCTGGTCCTCATGAGGGACTTCAACAACCCTGACATCTGTTGGAAGGACAACACAGTAGAGCACCAGCAATCTAAGAGGTTCCTGGGATGCATTGATGACAACTTCCTCCTGTAAGTGGTAGAGGAACCCACAAGAAAAGGTACTATGCTGGACCTAGTCCTCATCAACAAGGAAGGGCTGGTAAGGGAAGTGAAGCTGAAGGGCTGCCTTGACTGCAGTGACAATGGTAGGGTTTAGGATCCTCAGGGCATCAAGGAGGGTGCATAGCAAACTCACAGCTCTGGACTTCAGAAGAGCAGACTTCGGCCTCTTCAGGGATCTCCTTGGAAGGGTGCCATGGGAAATAACCCTGGAAGGAAGTGGGTCCAGGAAAGCTGGTCATTGTTCAAGGATCACCTTCTCCAGGCTCAGGAACAATGCATCCCAGAGAAGAAGAAGGCAGGTAAGAATGCCAGGAGGCCTGCATGGCTGGATAGAGAGCTCCTGGATACACTTAGATGTGAGGAGAAAGCCTATAGAGAGTGGAAGTAAGGACAGGGGACATGGGACAAGTACAAAGATACTGTTTGTGCAGCCAGAGCTGAGGTCAGGAAAGCTAAAGTGCAGCTGGAACTGAATATGGCTGGGGACAGTAAGGGGAACAAGAATAATTTCTTCAGTTATGAGAAAAAGAGGACTAGGGAGAATGTGGGACCCTTCCAGAAGGGAAATGGAGAACCTGCGACAAAGGATAGGAATAAGGCTGAGGTACTCAATGACTTCTTTGCCTCAGTCTTCGATGACAGGAGCTCCAACCGCAACGTCCAAGTCATTGAGGGCAAAAGTAAGGACTGGGAACAGGCAGATCTGCCCACTGTAAGTGAAGATCTCATTTGTGAGCTCCTAAGGAATCTGAACATGCACAGGTCCATGGAACATGATGAGATACANGGGGACATGGGACAAGTACAAAGATACTGTTTGTGCAGCCAGAGCTGAGGTCAGGAAAGCTAAAGTGCAGCTGGAACTGAATATGGCTGGGGACAGTAAGGGGAACAAGAATAATTTCTTCAGTTATGAGAAAAAGAGGACTAGGGAGAATGTGGGACCCTTCCAGAAGGGAAATGGAGAACCTGCGACAAAGGATAGGAATAAGGCTGAGGTACTCAATGACTTCTTTGCCTCAGTCTTCGATGACAGGAGCTCCAACCGCAACGTCCAAGTCATTGAGGNAGTTGCCAAACCACTGTACATCATATTTGAAAGGTGATGGCAGAGTGGTAAAGTTCCTGTTGACTGGAGGAGGGCAAACAAAACACCCATCTTCAAGAAGGGAAAAAAGGATGACCCTGGAAACTACAGAGCACTCAGTTTCACACCTGTGCCTGGCAAGATCATGGAGCAGAACCTCCTGAAGGCTCTGCTGAGGGAAATGTAAAACAAAGCAGAGGTGATCGGTGGTACCCAGCAATGGTTGCACCAAGGGTAAATCTTGCCTGACAAATCTGATGGCTTTTTATGAAGAAGTCACAGCAACAGTAGACAAGGGAAGGGCAACTGATGGCATCTACCTGGACCTGAGTAAGGCATTTGGCTCTGTCCCACATGACAACCTGGTCACCAAACTAGAAAAACATGGACTTGATGGGTGGAGCACTGCTGGGTAAGGAATTGGTTGGGTGGTGGCACACAGAGAGTGGTGATCAAGGGCACAATGTCCACCTGGAGACCAGTGCCAAGTGGTGTCCCTCAGGGGTCAGTGCTGGCACCAGTGCTGTTTGACATCTTTGTCAGTGCCATGGACAGAGGAATCAGTGCACCCTCAGCAAGTTTGCAGATAGCACTAAGCTGTGTGGCACAGTCGACTTGCTAGAGGGCAGAGGTCCATGCAGAGGGACCTGGACAGGCTGCAGAGCTGTGCCCAGGCCAACCTCATGAGATTCAACAAGGCCAAGTGTAAGGTCCAGCACCTGGGTAGGCACAATCCCAAGCACAACTCCAGGCTGGGTGGTGAATGGTTGAGAGCACCCCTGAGGAAGAGGACCTGGGTTGATGAACATGAAGCTCAACATGAAGTTGCAGTGTGAGTGCAGTCCAGACAGCAACTGTGTGTTGGGCTGCAGCAAGAGCATTCTGAGAATATTCAAGTGACTCTGATTAGGATTAGAGGGGCCTTACTTCCAACCAGGTGGAGGAGACGGACAACTGGGTCTATTTGACTGTGTGGATCAGGTGGCCTGGTACATCCAGACCATGAAAGTATAAAGCTTTAGTGGATATAGGTGAGCAATATAGTCTGATGCCATCAAACTATGAGGGAGCAGAATCTATGTACATTTCTGTTGCGACAGGAAGTCCCCAACAGCTAAGTGTGTTAGAAGCTGAAGTGAGCCTAAACGGGAGTGAATTGTGGGAATGAAAGAAGGGAGAAATGTTGATTAAAGTGGCTGAGGTGGATCAGGACAGGCAACATAAGAGTGAATTATTTCTAGCTTGGAGGGTCCATGGTACCTCAGGTCATCAAGGAAGGCATGAAACACAGATGGGTTTGGGATCATAGAATCACAGAATCATGGAATGGTAAGGTTGGGAGGGACCTCAAGGATCATCCAGTTCCAACCCCCTGCCAGAGGCAGGGACACCTCCCACTAGTACAGGTTACTCAAGGTCTCATCCAACCTGGCCTTGAACACCTCCAGGGAGGGAGCATCCACGACCTCCCTGGGCAACCTGTTCCAGTGACTCACTACCCTCACTGTAAAGAACTTCCTCCTAACATCCAGTCTAAATCTCCCCTCTGCCAGTTTAAACCCATTGCCCCTTGTCCTGTCATTGCAGGACCTTGTAAATAATCCTTCCCCAGCCTTCCTGTAGGCCCCCTTCAGATACTGGAAGGCTACTATCAGGTCCCCTCAAAGCCTCCTCTTCTCCAGGCTGAAGAGCCCCAACTCTCTCAGCCTGTCCTCATAAGAGAGCTGCTCCAGCCCTCTGATCATCTTTGTGGCACTCCTCTGGACCCGCTCCAACACCTTCATGTCCTTCCTGTGCTGAGGGCTCCAGAACTGCACACAGTACTCCAGGTGGGGTCTGACAAGAGCAGAGTAAAGTGGCAGAATCACCTCCCTTGCCCTGCTGGCCACGCTTCTCTTGATGCAGCCTAGAACTCGGTTGGCTGTCTGGGCTGCATGTGCACACTGCAGGCTCATGTTGAGTTTTTTATCACCCCAGACTCCAAGGTCCTTTTCCTCAGGGCTGCTCTCCAGCCATTCCCCACCCAGCCTGTATTTGTGCTTGATCAAAGAGTGGTCTTAATCATAGACACTATTGCACAGGTTATCCATTAATGTGAAACATGCACTGCAATCAAATATGCTAAGCAGATAAAACCTTTATGGTATGGGGGACAATGGCTGAAATATAAATACAGGGAGGCCTGGTAAATTGATTACATCACACTGTCACAAACCTACCAAGGCAAGCACTATGTGCTTACAATGGTAGAAGCAACCCCTGGGCAGCTGTGCTCTCCTCTGACACGTCTGATACTGATGACTAAATTAGGGAGACTGATACATAACAGAAAGCTCAATCTCACTTTTATTGCTTCACTGAGCAAGTGTACCTGCAGTACTGACATGATGCCAGCTGCCACTAGGGGCGCTACCTTTCCATATGGATGGTTTCTTCTGTTCAGATTCATCTTGCAAGTGTTATTCTAGCAATGCCCATTTTCTGTCCTGTTGCCAGCACTGACTCTCTGGTTTCATCTTTCAAATGGCAGTTTCCTGTATGAATTTCAGTCTCATTTTTTTTGTTTGTTTGTTTGTATTTGTTTGGTTAGATTTTTGGTTTTGTTTTGTTTAATTTTTTATTCTTTCCCCCTTTCTCTTTTGGTGTAATTTGGTATCTCTGCAGTAGAGTAGTAAATCATTTTGTGTAACTGAACTAAAGCTCTCCACTCTTCTTTTTTTATTCTCCCGACAGTGGAGGATAGAGGGATGGGGAGGTAAAAAAAAGCATTGGAGTTACTCCGTGACAATAGTGTTGCCCTTCTTCTCCACAAGGGCACATTGCTGGCTCACCATGCACTTGTCCACCAGGTACCAGGCATTTCTCTGCAGAGATGCTTTCCAGCATGTCAACCCATAACCTTCACTGATGCATGGAGTTATTCCTCCCCAAGTGCAGAACTGCTGACTTGTCCTTGTCCGTCTTCCTGAGGTTCACCTCTGTCCACCTATCTAGTCTGTCCAAGTCACATTTAGTGGCATTACAGGTCTTCTGGTGCATCAGCCATTCCTTCCAGTTTTGTATTGAAGCTAATAGAACTGTAAAATAAACAGACTTCTGAAGCCTAGGAAACTATGGAATTTTGACTCCACTCTAAACCTCATTCCAATATGCACAACTTAATGCCATATGGAAAAAACCCACCTATTCTACATTGTGTGCATTGAAACAGAGAAGGCTTCACCTTACCATGAGAAGAAATTTCTTTACAGTGAAGGAACAGGTTGCTCAGAGAGGTTGTGGAGTCTCCTTCTCTGGTGACTTTTAAAACCCGCGTGGATGTGTTCTTGTGAGAACTACCCTGGATGATCCTGCCTTGGCAGGGAGGTTGGACTTGATGATCTCTGGAGGTCACTTCCAACCTCTATAATTCTCTGATTAAGTGATTCATACGGAGGAGTCACAGAAGTGGAAGTGGAAGGAAAAAGTGCCATTGAGTGTAAGAAAGAAACTATATTTTAAGAAGCAAATAAATCAGAGCTACCTGATGCCAATTAATAGTTCTAAAAAACCCATAACAAACATCAGAAAAATTGCTTTGTAATTTACCATGTCCTTCATTTTAAACACCCTCCCTAAAGGCTTGTATGAAAGTCATGGCATCTACAAACACAATCCTTTTTGGATTGACTAGTTGTGATGAATGTCTTCCTTTACTAACATTGACCAAAATCATTCCTCTTGCCAAGAACACAACAGAAGTCTCCATTTCACTTGTCATGCGCTGGGAACACCAGAGTTGAATTTGTTTCTATAAAAAAAAAAATCAAAAATTTTCAGAAATGTTTAGGTAAACTTCGAAAACAGAAAGTTCCTAATGTAACACTGAATAATTTTGTCATTTTGTTAATTCACAATTGTGGCAGAGGTTTCCAATTACTTAAGTCACCAGTTTACATCTGATGTATCTTGTAGTCTACCTTGACTGGAATGATTCTTCTAACTATGTATCCATTCATTATGTGTGACGGTTTGGGAGTTCCCTGCCCCCCACACTTTGTAAAATGACCCAAACTAGAATTCAGTCAGCTGGAAGTTAAGGAATGAAGATCTGTTTACGGATCAGCACAATGTACAAGCAGAGATAGACACTATAGACAGGAATATTTACAGAAATATACAAGTAAAAGGTAATACAGAAACACAATCGCCCTCCCAGAAATCAGAGACCCCAAAGAGGGGCTCCCAACCATCCTTCCACCTTCTCCCCACCCCTGTACCTTACCCCAAGGTTTGCCTTACACGCAAGGTAAATTAAGAGGATCAGCCAAGGGGGTTAGAAGAAAAGTGGTTAGTGAAGATTAATCAGCAAAGAAGAGTCAGAGTCAGAAACTGCTAGACCGCCCCAGCTGTTGTTTTTTTCCAGCAAGAGCCAGACCGAGACTCACTTATCTGTATTTTGGATATTTTCCCAAAACAAAATCTTAGCAAGCGTATGAGTGAAGTAGACATCATGATGTTTTCCTTTCACAGCCTATAGTGTAATTTTCTCTATTAAAATATTCCAATTAACCTCAAACCAGCACATTATGAAAGGCCACAACTAATTGGAATGTGTTTGATTATCCTAAATCAGTTCTTAGCCGACTGGTATCCAAGTAGAAGCAATAAGCTTATTTGACATTCTTGGCTGAAATTACCGAAGCTGATGAACAAACATTCTTAGAGGTCTTAAGTACTGAGTGCCTTTCACAGTTGCTACCTACAATAGGAACAAGAAGAGTAAAAGTATATTTCTTATCCCAGTGCTGCACACCTACCAATTTATTTGTAATTATTATTTTACATTTTTCTCCACAAATGTTGCTTTCACAAATTTGAACAAATTATTGTTATTAAGTATACAATTGTTGCAGCATTTGAACATATTTCTGTGACTCTGTCTTCAGTAAGTGGTTTGCTGAAAACACAGCACAGAACAATTGCCAATGATTATAAATAATAGTGTGCAACGCAATGAGAGAAACTATTGCAAAAGGTGAAAGAAACACATTGATTAAGTATGTTGTGGGAAAAATAATTTTCAGTATTGATTAACCTCTTTCTTCTTCTCCTTCAAACCAGAATTCCATTTTGTTCTCTTCATATTAAAGAAACATATGTTAAAACCATGCATAGTCTGATCCTACTAATGGATAATAGTGATGAATGAGAAGTGAAAAGAAATTGAATTAGACTGACTTTTTCTGCACTAAAGAAATGGCTGAACATTCATATATACCAGAATAAAAAGACCATATTTCTTAAAGGAAATGTATAAATATTTTTAAAAATCTTCAGGATATAACTAAAGATTGTTTTAAAAGTCATTTTCCACCTGTGATTAGTAATCAGGTGTATATGTAAAGAAACATTAGCAAAATGCAGTCTAAATGTACAGACCAGCAGATGAAAATCTGTGGGTAATAACTATGCTGCACAAAGACTTTGCCTTGTGTTGGTTTGAGGCTAACTGGAATATTTTACTGAGAGAAATTAAATCCTTTGCTGTGAGAAGAAAGACAAACAACAGCGGTAACCTCTATCACTCATTCTTCTGCTGAGAAGCGCAGCCAGTCACAATACAGCTCAGACACTCACTGTTCACACATGGCTTGCTCAGTTCTCAGTAGCTGTTATGCTTCTTCACTCTGGCAGTCTGTGGCTGCTTTCTGCCTTAGCTCTAATCCAACCTAACCTTTTATTTCCTCTAACCTCCTTGGCGTCTGACATCTCACCTCAGATCTCTCCAGATTTATCATGTGAGATACACAGGGATTGATCTGGGTATTGCTGAAGGGAAGGAAAGAGGGGGAAGGGGAAAGGGTAGGGGAGGTTTGGGTCAGGAGCCTCCTGGCAGTCTGATTGTTTTGGAGGGAATGCTGTGTTTTTGTGCTACTTTTCGACTTGTATATAACTGTATATTGTGTGTATATGTGTGTCTATACATGCTTGTACATTGTGCTAAGCTGTAAATATAACTTCAGTCCTTAACTTCCAGTCAGCTGAGTCTAGTCTGGGTGATTTCATTGTGTGTGGGGGCAAGTAACTCCCAAACTATCACATGCCTCAAAATTTTGAGTCATGGTGGATCTGAAGAGCATTCAACATGTTTTGTTTCTTGAAAAGAGAAGATGTTAGTTGAACAAGTCTGAGAACTGAGATTTAGCATTTTTTTGCCTTGTGGTTTTCTTTCCAGTTGTAAATGCTTAGTTAACATACACACTGACATAAACATGTATACATATTGATATAGTTTAACACATCAACCTCAATATTATCTGCATAATGCTGAATGCCATTTCTTAAATGGTATTCGGCATTTAAATACTTTGACGTTCAAATACATTGTTCTGAAGTGACTTAATAGCCAGTGTGTGCCTCAAACTTTTCCTTATTAATAGAAGTAATAGTTAGTAATATCTCTTTTGTAGGGAAACATTTTGTATTTACTGGACATGTGAACAATCCAAGCTGTGCTAACACTGGACATGTGAACAATCCAAGTTGTGAGCTGAAGTTTCACAGCCTACATGAAAAGTTTATCCAAAGGGCCAAGGACACAGGCTACAGAAGCCTGCAGAAGAACTACAATAACCATGGCCAATGGCAGGAAGATCAAAAACAAAACAAGGGGAAGTTCAAAAGCAAAACAAGGGGTGTTTTGAACAGATAGTGATGAGCTAACTGCTTGGTTCTCTCACAGTTTGCCTTAACAACTTACACCAATCAAAGAATTCCATGATAGTTTGCAGCTGGGCTGCCTGGGGCAACAGGTTGTCCCTTAATGATTTGGACCAATTACTTTGTAATGGGATGGTCTGAACAGTCTGTTGGAAGGGTATATAAATGCATGTTAATGTTCAACAAATTGGCATTGCTTGCATCATATTGATCTGTGTATGGCTCTGTCCAGGATCTCCCACTGAAGAAGTTTCAGGAAAGAGAATTGTTATTCTCTTCCTGTCTTCACGTCACATTCAGTATTGACATCTACACACTATTTCTAGTGTGTAACCAACAATTTGCTATTTATCTTAAATTTCTCTCCCCTCCCCATAAATAGCATCAGCAGCACTGTTCTGTGCTGCTCCCATGCCGTTAGAGGTTTGGGTTGACCTATCAATGCAATGTTAGTTAAACAAATGCAGTCAATTTCTCATTGTGATCAATGAAAGTCTCATGCTCTTTCTTTCATCCGGTTTGAGCTCTGGCAATGTATGATGGCGGTTGTTTCATAACAGGCTTTTATTTACAAGGTCCTGCAATGACAGGACAAGGGGCAATGGGCTTAAACTGGCAGAGGGGAGATTTAGACTAGATGTTAGGAGGAAGTTCTTTACAGTGAGGGTGGTGAGTCACTGGAACAGGTTGCCCAGGGAGGTTGTGGCTGCTCCCTCCCTGGATGTGTTCAAGGCCAGATTGGATGAGGCCTTGAGTAACCTGTACTAGTGGGAGGTGTCCCTGCCTCTGGCAGGGAGTTGGAACTAGATGATCCTTGAGGTCCCTTCCAACCTTACCATTCTATGATTCTATGATTCTATGACCTGCTGTTCCATTTTGACTATCAGTGTCTAGAAATAGCTATTCCTTTATATTTATAAACCATTAATATAATTTGGAATGTAATTCAAAGTGCCTCATCATATCATTTTGAAAAGAGAAGCATTCTTGAATTTGAAGTTACAAAGGACAATCACAGCTGTAGAGTTTTGAGGCTCAGAGGAAAAAAAAAAAGGGAAGTTAACTTAGG
>VWZE01003154.1:45760-59893 GCA_013396675.1 Eubucco bourcierii | reverse complement strand
ATGCTACTATGAGAAGTAATTTAGGATGAGTGAACAAGGAACATCTTATCCACCCCAGTGAGCATCCTGAAAGCATACTTCCATCAGCCAGAAGAATTAATCCTAGTAAACTCTGATGTTACTGTCACTGAGAAGCTTTTCTGACAGTTGCATGAGGCTCTTAACAATTTACACCATCTGCATTGTTGTGATGGTTTGGGAGTTNCTGAAGCTCTATTTACAACTTAGCACAATGTGCAAGCACAGATACACACAATAGAACAGGAATAGTTACAGACATAGACAAATTAAAGGTAATACAGAAACACAATCCCCCTCCCAGAAATCAGAGACCCCAGGAAGGGCTCCCAAACACCCTTTCACCTTCTTTCCACCCCCTTACCTTACCCCAGCGTTTGCTTTATGTGCAAGGTGAGTTTGGAGGATTGGCCAGGGGTGTTAGAAGCAGAGTGGTTAGTTAGGTTACTCAGCAGAGAGGAGAATACACAGCAGCTCCCAGAGAGACCAAGAGACTCTGTGTTATCTATGTTTGTGTTCTTGTTCTTATACATCTCAGCAAGCCTATGGCAGACATCAGCAGTGCTTGCTTTTCACAGCCTATAATATAATTTTCTCCATTAAAATATTCCAATTAGCCTCAAACCAGCACAATTTTTATTGCAATGCTTCATACCATTATTCCATAGTAATACTGTAATGTCTATTCCTGCAAGGGCCACTGAAATCCATCCATGTATTCCTCAAATTCCGTAGTTCTAGCAGACAGAACAGAAATTGCTACAAACATTCATATGAGACTACTGTTACGAATGATGCCAAATTAATAATTATGTTAATTTTGATGTCCAGGTGAAGATTGTAAATAACTATGAATATTGTTTATTAACATTAAATCTCACCAGAAAACTTAGTTACAAAGTTTGAAATACAGGGTGTGGAAATTTATACACACAGGGAACAGGCAAAACTGGAGCACTGTAAGAGGTACCCAGCAAAGGCAAACATACCGGAAGAGAAGGTTCCTGCAGTCACTACACCGCTTGTGGTTCATTATCCTGCTTAGCCACTGGATGGATGCAGGAAGGTCCTTTCTGCTTATGGCAGAGGGCAATTAGTGATTACAAGAGGCTTGAAACATTTACTCCCAAAATATTATCAGACAGTACCCAAAGCATGTGGAGGAGTTGCTGTTGGTGGTCTCAAAGCTATTAGAGGATTTGGAGTGTTCTCAGGCTCTTTTCTCAGGCAGCTGGAGTCTGGCACAATCTCTGGCCTGGTTCCTCTTGACTCCCCATTCAGCAGCAGCCTTGCAGAGGGGCAGGCAGGATGCAATGTCATGTGCAGGCTTGGCACAATGTCAGGTTGTCTGTGCAGGCCGAGTGCCTGCAGGCATTTAGAACCTGTTCCTGGTGAGCTCTTGGCAGGTAGTTTCCAGGCAGTTCAGGATACAATAAGGCAATAAACAAGCACGGATGCAATGGTAGAGAGGAGATACAATGGCAGAGTACAGCTACTTATCCCTTTTTATCCATACAGCCTGCAACCGATGGGTCTTTGGACATAGATTAGACAATCAGTATGGCAGTTGACCAAGCTTGACCATAGCAGCTGAAGCCAGGGCTTTTGTTTTCCTTTCCTACAGCTGCTTCCCCCAGCACAGAAGTAGGTGGAGCAGTGGAACATGGCTGGGCAAACCACAGTCCTTAGACCCTGTGGCTCCAGGTTCTTTGTCCTCTTTCCCATGGTTGCTTCTCCCCATAGCAGAAGGGGGGAAGAGCAGAAAAAACATCTCTGGGCAAGCCAGGACATGGATGAGCCTATTTTGGCCTTCTTAGGCCTACAACAACTACAAGTAAGTCTGAGGAACTTGTACTAGGAACAATTGCAGCAGGAATGGTATCTACAGAGTCACACATCTGGACTCCAATTTTAGGGCAAGTCACTGCTCTGGTACTTGCAGGCAAAAGCTGAGGCGGGTGTTAATAGCATGGAGTCTGTCGTGGTAGGCATAAATAGGCCAAGGTGGGTTTGTACATGTCCTGGTTTGCCCAGGGGTGTTCCCCTGCTCCCCCTCCTTCTGTGCTGCAGTGGGGCGGCTGCAGGAAAGAGGACAAAAGCCCTGGTTTCACCTAGTATGGTCAAGTTTGGCAAAGTGCTATCCTGATTCACTAATCTATGTCCAAAGGCCCATTAAGTCTTGGGTTGAATGGATAAAAAGGGATGAGCAGGTAGCACAAGGGGTGTTCTGCCATTGTATCCATGCTTGAGCTGTGTGGAACTCCAGTGGCCAGGATCAGGCTCTAAATGCCTCCATGTGCTCGGCCTGCACAGCCAGAATGTCACCATGCTGAGACTGCACATGGCATTGCATCCTGCCTGCACCTGAAAGTATCCTGCTGAGACAGGAAGTCCTGGAGATAACACAGATCATCCAGAGAGTCAGGACCACGTCAAGGATTGTCTGTCTCCTTTCCCCAGCACCCAGAAGCCTGGGAAACTCCAAAGCCTCTAACAGTCTCTGCCTGGATATCAACATTAATATCCATTATTAATTTTGCATAATTTTTAACAGAGTCCTACTCTGCAGGAACATGATTCAGGTGCAGATCAAACAATAAGATTATTCTGTCAGAGAAACACTACTGATACAAAGTGTCACTCATCAGTGATGGAGTTGAAATGGTGAACTGAAGCAGAGCAGGCCACTACAGATAGGTAGAATGACATACTGGAGATGCGTCTCATGGTTCTGCTTCCACTCTGTACAACATAATGTTAAAAACTCATCCTTTCTCAAGGAATAGAGGATAGGAGTATGCGCTGAGTGAATGTGTGTGGGCTATTAGCTGGAAACAGAAACTATTGTTTTAAGTCCTATTTTGCTTAATTATTCATTATTTACTACTTTAATTATGCATGAAAAAGCTCCAGTAGTTCTGAACTTTCTTTAGGCTATACAGACACTAATGCATGCTAAGAAAGTTATATGGTTGGGTGCCTCTCTCTTCTATTAGTCATAAGAGAAATTGCAATTCAGCATATAATTCTCTGCTTCTTCACACAATGATTTAAAGTCAATTGAGTACAATTACTTTGTACTCAGCATATTTACTGCTGTATAAAACTTTCTCCACCTCATAAAAAAAAGGCATTCAAACACTTCTCCAAACAATAGGACTATTAAACATTTTTTTGTAAGGATATTTTTGAGGAAAAAAAGAAACAAAACATTTTCAGTTGTCTCCAAATTAGTTTAGCAGTGATTTGGGAAAGTGTTTAATAATGTGCTAATGTTCTTCCTTGAACAGGGACTTTGGTTAAGTCCTTGCCTGAGCAGAATCTTGTTAGCTGTTCATTCCTCTGACCTTAAAGTAGGGATTATATTCATAGATTCATGGAATGGTTTAAATTGGAAGGGATCTTAAAGATTATCTAGTCCCAACCTCCCTGCTGTGGACAGAGATAGGCCAGGTCACTCAGGGCCTCATCCAACATAGCCTCAAGCACCTCCAGGGAGGGGACGTTCATGACTCCCCTGGGAGTTCGAGTGTCTCACCCCCCCCTCACTGTAAAGAATTTCTTCATAATATTTAGTCTAAATCTATCCTTCTCAAGCTTCAATTCATTCCCTCTAGTCCTACAAGCCCTTGAAAAAGGTGCCTTCCTGGAGTTATTGTAGGTCCCCTTCAGGTGCTGGAAGGACACTATAAGGCCTCCCTGGAGCCTTCTTTTCTCCAGGCTCCAACCCCAAGTCTCTCAGCCAGTCCCCATAGGGGAGGTGCTCCAGCCCTTTGAGCACCTTCATGGCCCTCCTTAGGACCCACTCCACCAGTTCAATGTCCCTCTTACGCTAGGGGCACCAGAACTAGAAGCAGTACTCTAGGTGGGGTCTCATGAGAGCAGAGGAGCAGCATCACCTCCCTTATCCTGGTGGTCACATTCCTTTTGATGCATCCTAGGTCATGGTTTGCTTTCTGAGCTGCAAGTTCACATTGTCAGCTCATGTTGAGGTATTTACATCAACTGACACCTCCAAGTCCCTCTCCTCAAGACAGTTCTCAAGCCACTCCTCACCTAACCTATATTTGTGCTTGGAATTGTCATGACCCAGGTGTAGGGCCTTGTACTTGGCCTTACTGAACTTCATGAGGTGCCTCTCAAGCCAGTCCAAGTCTCTCTGGATGACGTCCCTTCCCTCCAGCATGCCAAATGGACCACACACCTTGGTATTATCCTCAAATTTGCTGAAGATGTGCTCAATCCCACTGTCCATATGGTTGACAAAGATGTTAAACAGCAGTGGTCCCAGTACTGACCCCTGAGGGATGCCACTTGTCAGTGGTGCCTATTTGGACATTGAGCCATTGACCACAAGTCTCTGAGTGTAGACATCCAGCCAATTCCTTACCCAGTGAACGATCCACCCCTCAAGTCCATACTTTTGCTGTTTGGTGACCAGGATGTTATGAAGGTACAAGCCTTAATCACATTTGAACCAGTTCACTTTTGCTGTCAGCAAATATTCTCCCTCTTTGATGTTTACAGACTACTCACTAACTGTGGTAGAATATAGTATCTAGAGATGCCCACGAACATCTTCAAAGAGAGAGAAAACCCCCTGAAGAACAAGCTAGTGTAAAGAAAAATCTCTTAATTTCACATAAGCCATCAAAAAGAAGGGGCCACTAGGGGCAAACAAAGCCAATATGGTTAAAAAAAATAAAAAGGTTGGCTCCTCAGCTACTGTAGATTATTGTAGTTAACAGAATGGTCTGGATTTACAACAGGTGAAGATACTGTTCTTATTCTTAACACAGGTGTGATAACTGAAGAAAACAATTTATGTCTATAAAGAGGTACTGCACTTCATGCAGCGTGTGTGGCCAAAGCACTGAAACAGAATGTATGAAAAGATTATACATGAAAAGGTAGCACGGACATGTAATAAAGATGTTCTGTAGGTAGAATTTATTATAGATCTGGGTCTTTCACATTAGACACATTGAAAGAGGAAAAAACAAACAAACAAACAGACAAAAAACCAAGAAAACCCCCCAATCAAACAATTTTAAAAAAAAGACCACAAAAAAACCCCAACAACCCACAGAAAAACCACAACAAAAAGACCCCCAAAAACCCCAAAGCATTTTATTTTGTGATATAATAGAAAACCAAATCCAATATAAGGGTGATTATCTAGGTGTTTGGGGATTTTTTTTGTAAATATGGCAAATGCAGAAGTATAAATCTTTTACTTTCACATTAGACACATTAAAAGAGAAAAATAACCACAAACAAAAAAACCCAAAGCAACCAACCATCCAAAACCATTAAAAAAACCCCCCACAAACAAACAAACAAAATCAACAAAAAAACACACAACAGAAAAAAACCCAAACCAAACAAATCCAAACCATTTTAAACCACCATGATCAGACTTCTGGCAATGCAGTCTTTCCACACCTAAGAGTATTATTGCTTTGTTGCCACATCATGTGTGCAGTCATGGATCTTTGTTTTATAGGAATGTGTACACAAACCTGCAATAAACACTGTTCACTTCAATATAATTAAGATTACAAGGAAAGGTTGTAAGAGAGAGTTTAGTATTTGGAGGTAAAAATAGAAAACTGAATGCAATATAATGGTGATTATTTAGGTGTTTTGGTTTTTTTTTTGTAAATATGGCAAATGCAGCAGTATAAATTGTTTACTTTCACATTAGACTCATCAAAAAGGAAAAAAATCAAACAAAAAACCCCAAACAAACAAGCAAACAAAACAGTAAAAACAAGACCAAACCCAAACAAAACAAATAAAAAACCAGAAACAACAAACCAAAACACATAACAAAACAAACCTAAAGAAACCAAAACAACAAAAAACAAACCAAACTAAACCCAAANAAGGCTACTCTAAGGTCTCCTGGAAGCCTTCTCCTCTTTTAAACCACTGTGTTCAGACTTCCAGCAATGCAGTCTTTCTACACATAAAGGTAATTTTGATTTGTTGTCAGATCATGTGTGCAATCTTGGATCTTTGTTTTATAGGAACCTATACACAAACCAGCAATAAATACTGCTCATTTCAGTGTAATTAAGATTATAAGGAAAGATTATAACAGAGAATTTACTATTTGGTGGTACAAATGAAAATTTGAATGCAATATAAGGGTGATTATTTAGGTGTCTGGGGTTTTTTTTGTAAATATGGCAAATGAATCAGTATAAATTGTTTACTTTCACATTAGATACATCAAAAGAGAAAAAAACAGAACAAAAGAAACAAAACATTTAACAAAAACAAACCCACAAAACCCAACCAAACAAAAAAACCCCAACACATCAAAAAAACCCAAAACAAAACAAACCCCAACAAAAAAAACCCAAACCATTTTAAACCACTGTGATCAGACTTCTGGCAATGCAGTCTTTCCACACCTAAGAGTACTTTTGATTTGTTGCCACATCATGTGTGTAGTCTTGGATTTTAGTTTTATAGGAATGTGTACACAAACCTGCAATAAGTACTGCTCATTTCGGTATAATTAAGATTACAAAGAAAGGTTGTAAGAGAGTTTAGTATTTGTTGGTATAAATAGAAAACTGAAGGCAGTATAACGGTGATTATTTAGGTGTTTGGAGGTTTTTTTGTAAATATGGCAAATGCAGCAGTATAAATTGCTTACTAATAGCTATCTAACAGTAAAAACTAAAAAGGTCACCAATCCTTTTATTTGAGAACTTAAATTTGATATATAAACATTAATAGAACCTCTGCCATGTTCTGAAGCTTTAGCTCTACAGCTACCTTTTCTGAGGTTACACTATTTTTTTTCTGTATCACTTCCTATTTATGACTAAAAGCAACTCACAAAAAATGTTTATAGGCCTCTCAGTTGCCATCAATGAAAACACCATTAATTTTCTTCCCTATTTTGTGTATTATCATCCTTCTCTTTTTTTACTTCTAAGTATATAGTTAATGTGCTTGTGATTTTTATATTACCACACAGTTTCAAAGCCTACAAAAAAGGTTTTATATTTATGACCTCATTTTACAGATGTCTCTCTGTCATTTATTACAATGCTTCTCCTGCAAAGCTGTCTTTTTATATCCAAATAAATTTAAAAGTACTGTGGAAATCTGAGAATTTAAGGAGCCTTTCCAACAGCATTTTTAGCAATGTAAGAATTATGACCAGTCTACATTCTAAAGTTTACTGTGAGAGTGTCACAAAATGCCTAGGCATTGGTATTTTCCCTGTTTTGAGTAAACTGCAGTGGAAAAAAAAATCAATATTCTTAAACCAGGAACAGGCAACAGTAAAAGCCTTTGTTGTTTTGTTGTTGTTTTTTTTTTAAGCCCACCATATAAATACATATGATAAGGTCACACAGCTCTTAGTTTTAAAGTCAGACCATTTCTCTGGTGATTTCTACCTGTGCATGCTTGGTGACTTGCATTTAGCACCATGTAACAAAAAGTCTAAAAATAAGTATGCATAAGGGACATTTCCAGCACCATGGTTTTTACCTTTAATAAGAAAGAAGAGAGATACATGTT
Source organism: Eubucco bourcierii (assembly GCA_013396675.1). NCBI lineage: Eukaryota > Metazoa > Chordata > Aves > Piciformes > Ramphastidae > Eubucco > Eubucco bourcierii. The sequence continues at coordinate 52,327 of VWZE01003154.1, read as the reverse complement.
CACAACTTAATACACAGCCTAAAAGCTTAAGGCAATTCTCAGTGCACAGCATCTATCATTAGGCATCCTGTATCATTAGTCCTTCTGTTACCATCATCATGAATAGGGAGTAGTCTTTTTGTACTTCTTCTAATCCATTTTAATGAATATTATTAGTATTATCATCATTGTCATTATCGTGATCATCATCACAGCAAGCTGTTAATTTTTCTATGCCCAAAGGCAAAAAAGTCATTACTTACTCATCAACACAACTACTTGTCCTAGATACACAGGTAAGCAGATTTCTGCCAGGCTGATCAGTGAATGAGCCCAGGGCCTTCCTACAGTTGCAAGCAGATTTTTGCTGGTCTGATCACTGAATGAGCCCAGGGTCTTCCTACAATTGTAAGCAGATTTTTGCTAGGCTGATCAGTGAGAGAGCCCAGGGTCTTCCTACAATTATAGAATCATAGAATGTTAAGGTTGGAAGTGACCTCAAAGATCATCTACGTCCAATCCCCTGCCATAGGCAGGGACACCTCCCACTAGTACAAGTCACTCAAGGCCTCAATTGTAAGCAGATTTTTGCTAGGCTGATCAGTGAGAGAGCCCAGGGTCTTCCTACAATTGGAGTATAACAGGATCCACCTGATTAGCATTGTTACTAAATGCTTTCATATTACCAGAGGTCTTCTGCTCAAAGCAGTGAGTTTGCCATTTTGGTTCCTGGTCTACACGAAACATTTTGGTGACAGCTGCAATGTCACAGCACAGATGAAACACTTCTGTGGAACAACTGTCAGCAAGGGATAATTTTTAAATAGCCTTCTCATCTACAGTAACAGAAGCCAGAAGATAATGCTGCTGTATAGATTGCTTTACTGGTAACCCACGATGCTCTTTCCTGGCAGAGTCAGAGAAAGTTGCAGAAATAAACAAAGATACAGACCTCTTTTAGTTTCCTATGCTTCTCATAAAGGTTGACCTTGGACATACATTTGAACTAAAATAGGGGGAAGAACAAGCTCAAAAACAATAAGGCAAATTGGACAATTAAAGAAACAACCAAACAAAAATCTATTAGGATACCTTGCCTAAACAAATGGCTTGTATGGACATTGGAATATAATTACAGTGCAGCATACAGTATTAATACTATGGGAAACAAATCCTAAGGGAAGCATCTTCACTTTCATTTCACCTGTAAATTGTGAAATTGTGCTAACCTGTAGTGCTTTATTCTTTCAAAACTGAAATCACAGGGAAAGACTTGGAAAAGCACCAGACACAGACACCGGTTCTGATGAACCACTGATAGATGGCCTCAGGTAGTTAAAGCTTGCATTTAAAGAGCAGACCATGTTGTTGCACTCTGCAAAATAGGGTCAAAGGCCAACTGCCAAAAGCATTGTTGGTGGAAGCACCAATCACCAAAGGCACTTAAAAACATTTCATCTGCAAAACATCTCAACTTGCTGGCCAAGACTTCCAACTGACAACATAATCCTCCGAGTAAGTGTGTAGATGACAAGGTCACAGTAACAGAAATGCAATGCTGGGACTTACCGTCTTGGTCTGTGGTAACTGTGATAGCTGTGAACTGCTTGGGAGAGAAACTTAGCTCTGAGACCCCATTCATGGCTTCTATTTCAAAGGTGTAGTTCACATGTGACACAAAGTCAAGAACTGTCACAGAGGAGTTGGTGAGACCTGTGTGCCTGGGGATGAAACGGATACCTCCCCCACAGATCTCACACTGGCTGGCATCTGATCCACATTTCTTACAGATGACACTGTAAGTGAGATCTTTCCTCCCTCCAGTATCACTTGGAGGGCTCCATTCCAACATGAGAGCTGTTTCGTTGATGTTAAAAATCACATTCCTTGGAGCAGAAGGTGGCCCTGCAGAGAAGGAGAAAGCCTGCTAAGTGACAATTGTCTGTGCGGAAGAAAAACAAATCAACATGAAAAAATGTGTTAGTCTTCAGGCAATTGTAACCAAATAGAAGACAAACGGTTTACATTTTAATAACAAACCCCATGCAAAAATTAAAAGCTACCTAAATATCTTTGAAAATTAAGCAGAAAAAAAATAATAGAACCATAGAATCATAGAACCATAGAATCATGGAACCACAGAATCACGGAACCATAGAATCACAGAATCATGGAACCATAGATTCATAGAATCATCAAACCACAGAATCAGGGAACCATAGAATCATAGACTCATAGAATCATGGAATCATAGAACTATAAAATCACAAAACCATAGAACCATAGAACCATAGAATCATAGAATCACAGAATCAACCAGGTTGGAAGCGACCTCCAAGCTCATTCAGCGCAGCCCTAGCCAATCAACCAGACCATGGCACTAAGTGCCCCATCCAGGTTTTGCTTCATCACCTCCAGGGATCAGCACTTCACCACCTCCCTGGGCAGCCCATTCCAATGCCTATCACTCTCTCTGTCAAGAACTTCCTCCTAACATCCAGCCTAGACCTTCCCTGGCACAACTTCTGTGTCCCCTTGTTGTGTTGCTGGTCGCCTGGCAGAAGAATCCAACCCCACCTGGCTACAAACTTCCTTCAGGTAGCTGTAGCCAGCAATGAGGTCTGCCCTGAGCCTCCTCTTTTCCAGGCTAAACACCCTCAGCTGCCTCAGCCTCTCCTCACAGGGCTGTACTCCAGGCCCCTCACCAGGGAGGTTAGATCATGAAATGCTGAAAAATCTAAATAAATCAGAATGAATCCAGGTATTATTTAAGGTAACATAAAAATTACTCAGGAACGGCAAATCTAGACTTGATAACACAAATTCGTCCTAGGTATCTCTTGATCCTGTGAGATGCTGAGGGAGACTTTTGGCCATAACATTTACATTCTAATGTTATGTCTAATAATGTAGATTTTCTGATACTTTTCTGAAACAGCTTTGATGTTTAACAAGATTTAAGTAAAGAAATACTAGCTTTAGAATAACTGCAAGAGGTAAAAATTGGTTGTATTCTTTCTACAGTGTCAGATATTATTTTAACTTTCACCCTGTAGGGATTACCTTGCTGCTGTTTAGTAACAGAGTTAGGTGGCTACAGGCATTACTATTAGTTACAGAAGACAGTTTACAGGTTGTTTTTTTTTTTTCTCACCTGGCATCTAACAAGCATCAATGTTAATAGTTTAGACATCTTTACAAGTTAAAGGTCTAAAAGGATGGCTATAAAGCAGAAGAAAAATTAATTCTTGGAGACTGGGGAGGGGTTCAAACATATAAGATGAAGACAGAGCATAGGAAATCTCTCTGCTAGCAAACAGTAAAGTTAGCAAAGCTGACAGTATACAGAGAGAGAATAAAGCTCTCTGTATACTGTCAGCCAAAAGTGACCCATTTCGCATGGATCCTGCAGAATCACAGATGGTAGGGGCTGGAAGTGACCTCCAGAGACCATCGGTGAGATTGGCTTCACTATAGTTGTGATGGTTTAAGGCTAATTGGAATATTTTAATGAAAAAAATAGATTACAAGCTGTGAAAAGCAAACAGTGGTGATGTCTGCTGCACTCATAGGATTGCTGAGACGGATAAAAACAAGGACACAGACATAGGTAACACAGAGGGCCTCTGTCTGGGAGCTGCTGTGTCTGGTGGGCTTCTGCTGTGTAACCCAACTAACCACTTTCCTTCTAATCTGCCTTGCCCATACCCCAAACTCACTTTGCATGTAAGGCAGACCCTGGAGTAAGGCAGAGGGGTGGGAAGAAGGTGGAAGGGTGGTTGGGAGCCCCTCCTGGGGACTCTGATTTCTGGGAGGGGAGTTGTGTTTCTGTATGATCTTTAACTTGTCTATGTCTGTAACTATTCCTGTCTATTGTGTCTATCTCTGCTTGTACTTTGTGCTGAGCTGTAAATAGAGCTTCAGTCCTTAACTTCCAGCTGGCTGAGTCTAGTCTGGGGAATTTTCACAGTGTGTGTGGAGCAGGTAACTCCCAAACCATCACAATAGTCAAGGTATGACCACAAACTCTAAGCTGATAGGCTGGTCTACTGTGTAGGATTGTGTGTGAATCATCTGAGGCTTTATGTATCAGCTTCCAGAGTCTCATGGAAGAACTTCACCACCTAGTGTTTTTTTTAACATAAGAACTAAGGACAGCTTGAAGGAAAGGCAGAAACTGTCAAAGGGAGTCTGAAAAAATCTTATCTCCGTTTCTTACTACATTCTTCTTCTGCAACTTACTTCAACCAAGCACTTATAGACAAGCGGTTTAAAAAATAATTTACATATAATGCCAAGGTATGCCCTAAAAATTACGTAAGAAAGATCTGGCAAAGGGCAAGGCCTTTTACTCCAAGTTTTGATACATTTGAGTGTGGTAAACTCAGCTAGTCATCTCTGGGGGATTAAAGGTGGATGAATTGAATAACCACTATATTCCCAGCTCTTAACACAAAATCATACTGCTCTTGGTTTGCTTCACCAATGGTTAGCAGAACTTTGAAAATTTTCAGCTCACTTTGCAGCTTTCTAGATTTATGCATCCTGCCAACAACACTTACGCATAAAGTTTTGATTAAGAAACTGGTGTGATTCAGTTTTTATTAAGATATTGTTCCAGCTTTCAGTGAGTGTCTCAGTCTGGAGGAGAGAGACTAAAAATGTCCCAGTCTAGAGAACAGAGGTTTGCTCTTATGTATTTTTGTGTTGTGGAATTAAGGTACAAGCAAGATCAAATATCAAAAGTGGATTATTTATTAAAGGATAAAGTGAATGGAGCAAAGAAAGAGAGAAGGGGAGAGAGAGAGAAAAAAGATGGAGAAAGAGAGGAGAAGATCAGGAAAGTAATTATATTACCACATCCCACACTCCCCAAAGATGCTTTCTTTGGCTGAAGGAGGTCCAAGGAAGAGGCCTGCTGCTTTGGTTTGGAGGAGGTGTTCCCAGGTTCATGGTTGTCGGTTTGTGCTGTCCTTGGTTGGAGGAGGGGAGAGAGTTTCCAAAGTCCAAGTCCCTTTCAGTTTGTGTTGCCTAGGGATGTTTCCAGTGAGTGGTGTCTTCAGTGAAGTTCCTCTTTCTTCTCCAGGAATTCTTTTCTTCTTTCAGCAGGCAAAACTTGGGGCACGGCATGGTTGGTGCTGGTGGTGGAGGAGAGAGGGTTCCTGGGCTGTTTTCAGCCTCAGATGCCCATGGTGATATCTCCTGTCACTCACTCACTCTGGTATATGCCCAATGTCTTCTATTCATTTTTTTGCAGCTCCCCATGGCCACTCTAGTCACATTAGTGACTAGTGGGAGGTGTCCCTGCCTATGATAGGGGGTTGGAACTGAATGATCTTTGAGGTCCCTTCCAACTTTACCATTCTATGATTCTATGATTAATGGATAAGTGACCACCAGATGTGCTGTCAGTGGGCAGAGCTGATCCATCAGGTAGGACCTTTACAAAAATTCACATTCTGGGAGTCCTCATGCCTACAGGGGTCTGGTGTTGGCAGTGAACTTTCACCCCTCCATCCTTGCTCTCTGCCTCTCAATTCAACACATAACCCTGGACACTCAGGCAAACCACCTGAGCAGCTGTTGTCTCAAGAGAGAAAAGGTGTTTTTTATCTATGTTGATTTACATGTACAAGAAAGACCAGATTTAGCCTCTCACAGTGAGCTTTTCATTACTTCCGGACCTGTTAACCAAACTGAAAGACCACATGAAATACTTGCAAATGGCATCAGCTAATTCTTACAGAGTGTATTTCACCCAACAAATGGAGTAGCACAGTAAATCAAAGAGTCAGGTAATGAAAATATCATGTCCTTTATGAAAGTTTTAAGACAATGAGAAGGAACTAAGCAAACAAATATATTAATCAACACTCTCGTAAAGTCCAGATCTACAGCTTGTAGCACGTAACTTGTGCCAAAATGATGATCAGAAATTTGTATTGGGAAGGAATAAGAGGTATCAGAGTTCCTCTTAAGATTTCCTACATAAATTAGAGTCTCAAATCTCAGAAAAACAAACAAAAACCAACAATAATTCAATTCAATTTTTCTTAAGATCAGCAACTATTACAGTGCTGAATATTTATGTCATCTGCAGCAGAAAACTTTACAATATCTTACTTTTTACTAAAAATAGTACTAGAGATTTATTCAATTGCACCTACACATGTTGGTAAGAATGAATATTTAAATGAGAGGCAACAATAAATGCAGAAGAAAATAGACACTATTGACCAACATTTGGAACTTTCAAATGAGGGTATTTATTTACTTATGTAAAAGTCTGGGTATAGAAGATGGAAGGTTGTAAAGGGAAAGAAGTTTGTATGGTGTGGGAAAGAAGATGAACTAATACATATTAAGGTTTCCTGTGAATAGCAGCTGAATGTTGTGGTTTTGTTTTAGTTTTAGTTTTTGTTTTTGGTTTTTTTTTTTCTGGTATTTACTCATAACTTTAAATGATGTGGACTATGTTTTCATTTAAGGCATTTGTGCCCTAAAGTGGTGAGTTAATGTGGCAGGGCACACTCAAGTCCCTCGGAGGTTTGAATGGGGTGCAAAGCTGTTTTGCTCCACCCCCCCCCC
>VWZE01003154.1:0-45730 GCA_013396675.1 Eubucco bourcierii | reverse complement strand
CCCCACCTCTGGCTCCAGCATAGATATATGGCAACTGGGCACAGTGTCTAGGGGGACCTTGACTGGGACTTTGACTCGGACCTTGAGCCAGACCTTGAGGGGGACCTTGAGTCTGACCTGGAGTCGGACCTTGAGGGGTATCTGGCAGCAGGTTGAGGAGCAAGCACAGTCCCTGTTTCGGGACTGCCGCATCCTGGCTGCCTGCTGCAGGGAGCTGCCTCTGCCACAAACTGCCGCCAGTGGTGGGCACACTGCCAGCAACCTGGCTTGGTCCTGTGCTGCCCCACACTCTGTGCCCGTGGCAGCAGTGTCTGCCATCACTTTGGGCTCTGGTAGGTTTACTCACATTGGATCCTGTGCTGCGTTGATCCACTGCTGGATTACAATTTGCAGTTGCAGACACTGCCACAAAGGAGCCAAAGGATCAGCTCCAAACTCCTACTGCACTGCCGTGAGTAGCACAGATGTGCCCTAGGGCTCCAGGCTGCCTTTAGTCGTAAGTGTGGCAAAGCTGTTTTGTGGCAAAGCTTTTCCAACTGTCTGATTTTCCTGCATTACTAAATTCTCTATAAGCATCCTTGTGAAGATCGTCCTGAACAAATTTGAACCCAATCTAACTAACTTGTAAAGCGTCTGTAGAGCTTTTGGGATATAAAATAACTATAGATTTTATAATTCTTGCCTCGTTAATTCCCACAACCAATTCAGTTTACTGATTTTCAATCAATTCAAAATAATTAAAATATTTTGAGGTGTTACATTGTTTTATGTTATTTTATTAGAGAAAAAAGATTAAAAGTTTGAGTGTGTGAAATTTTGAGTTCGTAGATCTATTTGTGCAGAGTTCACAGTTAACAGTCAAGGAGCCCTGGACAATAAAGAGTAGCTCTTGTTCAGTGTATCAAGCAAGCATTTAGTTTGTGACTCATTTCTACTGAAGACTGACGTTTCTAGAATCTCTCAGATGAAAATCATGTTTGTAACTGTGATGGTTTGTGAGTTCCCTGCCCCCCTTCACTTTATAAAATCCCCCAGACTAGACTCAGCCAGCTGGAAGTTAAGGACTGAAGCTCTGTTTACAGCTCAGCACAATGTACAAGCAGAGACATACACAACAGACAGGAATAGTAACAGAGATATACAAGTTAAAGGTAATACAGAAACACAATTCCCCTCCCAGAAATCAGAGACCCCAGGAAGGGCTTCCAACCACCCTTCCACCTTCTCCCCACCCCTATACCTTACCCCAGGGTCTGCCTTATGTGCAAAGTGAGTTTGGAGGATCGGCCAGGGGGGTTAGAAGGAAAGTGGTTAGTGAGGTTACTTGGCAGAGTGGAGAAAGCAAGAAGCTCCCATAGAAGCAGCAACTGTGAGTGTCTGAGCCCAAGCGTCTTATCTATGGTTTCTGTTCTTAGTCTTAAACATCTCAGCAAGCCTATGAGTGAAGCAGACATCAGCAGTGTTTGTTTTTCACAGTCTATAATCTAATTTTCTCCATTAAAATATTCCAACTAGCCTTAAACCACCACAGTAATTATCAGTTTTTATGGCCAAAGGCAATATTTTCAGCATTTCCTTCTTAGTCTTTACTGTGACTTTGTGATAAGTCTAACAGCAAAGTATTTCTGATACTGTAATATGTAAGTATTTCTAAATGCTATTTGTTAACAAAGGCTTATTATATTCATACATCATTTTCCAACACGGACAGGGCACAGCCCTGAAGATGTTGATGTGGTGCAAAAGCCCTATAACCTTAGAGTGTCTCAGATTTACAAATCCTTACACTCCCCATGAAATTACTGTGGGGTACAGCTAGTGTGAAAAACAGTCCTGAGACAGGAACAAGCTAAAACTATCAAAGATTACTCCAGCTTCAGTTCTTTATTTATGTACAGAAGACAGGAATAATTATGTTTCCTCTATAAACATGCTGTGAGACTTAAATAATGACTGGTCTTAACAAAATTCCACTGTTAAAAGCAGTGAAAAGTTGTAGCAATATTGAGGATGAGTTTTAATCATAGCTACATACATGCATAACTTTAAGCAGATCAGTAATCCCCTTGAAATAATTGGTAATATTCATACACTTGTAACTAAGCGTCTGTGCAATTGCTCAAAGAATTGGAGCCAATGTTTTAAAACTCCATCAAATTTATTCTTACATAAACTATATATATTATGACAGTAGATCATTAAAGTTCAGTATTTTTAATGTTACTTCATCATTTTTTACAAGCCAGAACAGGAATTAAGGTGAATCTGGGCGATAGCAGAGTTTTGTCTAGCTTTGCCTTATATCAGATTTTCTTGTGATGACAAGTATAAAATAGAAGAATACTCCTGAAGGGTCACTTAAGTTTTACAAATACAGGGCCCCACAGCCCAGATGCACACTCCTGATTAAGGAGTAATAAGGTATTTGTAGCAATTACTTGAACGGTTATAATATGTAACCATAAGTATCAAGCTTGGTAGATGTATTTGTAGCAATTACTTGAACAGTTATAATATGTAACCTTGAAAAGTCAAGGTTCTCATTCTTTTTGACTCAAGAAAGCAGGATAGAGATAAAGAGGAGCCAAAACATCCTGGCTACAAACTAATGAAGAAATTAAAAGAAGCCAGCAGCAAAATTGAACCGAATGTGAAAAGTACACTGTGAGGAAGACTGCTGGCCTTCATCCCAGATGACCACCAAAAGAGAAAAGAGTACCCTATATCACTTATTCTTCTGCTGAGAAACACCAGTGGTCAAAATATAAATAAGACACTTCTCACACACTTCTCAGCTAGTTCTCATCACTTCTCTCTGGTGGTCTGTGTGGTTGCATCTGCCTTAACTCTTTAATCTGACCTAACACTTTTTTCCCCCTCTAAACTTCTTGTCATCTTTTTGACACAGAATCACAGAATCAACCAGGTTAGAAGAAACCTCCAAGCTCACCCAGCCCAACCCAGCACCCAGCCCTAGCCAACCAACTAGACCATAGCACTTAGTGCCCCATCCAGGCTTTGCTTCAACACCTCCAGGGATGGACACTCCACCACCTCCCTGGGCAGCCCATTCCAATGCCAACCAGTCTCCCTGTCAAGAACTTCCTCCTAACATCCAGCCTAGACCACCCCTGGCACAACTTGAGGCTGTGTCCCCTTGTTGTGTTGCTGGTCGCCTGGCAGAAGAGACCAACCCTACCTGGCTACAACCTCCCTTCAGATCGCTATAGACAGCAATGAGGTCTGCCCCGAGCCTCCTCTTTTCCAGGCTAAACACCCTCAGCTGCCTCGACCTCTCCTCTTCTCTTCAGAAGAGAGGGTGGAACCAGGACAGAGAATGGGAGGACACATATGTTAATGAGTTCCAATAAATAATTTTAATGACCACACATATTCTAAGAAATAATTGTAATAACCCTTCCTCTTATCATGATTATGTATGCTTTTGTAACATAAATAATAGTTTGTGCCATCGTAGGGTGAGCAGGTTTGGTGGAGAAATAACCTGGCACTGTCATTAACATCTTTGTCAGTGATACAGACAGAGGAATCAGTGCAGCCTCAGCAACTTTGCAGATGGCACCAAGCTGTGTGGCACAGTCACTTGCTAGAGGGCAGGGATCCATCCAGCGGGAGCTGGACAGGCTGCAGAGCTGTGCCCAGGCCAACCTCATGACATTCAACAAGGCCAAGTGTTAAGGTCCTGCACCTGGGTAGGCACAATCCCAAGCACAACTCCAGGCTGGGTGGGGAATGGCTGAGAGTAGCCCTGAGGAACAGGCCCTGGGGGTCTGGGGTGATGAGAAGCTCAAGATGAGGCTGCAGTGTGAGTGCAGCCCAGACAGCAACTGTGTGCTGGGCTGCAGCAAGAGCAGTGTGGGCAGCAGGGCAAGGGAGGGGATTGTGCCCCTTTGTTCTGCTCTCCTCAGACTCCACCTGGAGTCCTGTGTGCAGTTCTGGAATCCTCAGCACAGGAAGGACATGGAACTGTTGAAACAGGTCCAGAGGAGGCCACAAAGATGCTCAGAGGCCTGCAGCAGCTCTGCTGTGAGGACAGGCTGAGAGTTGGGGCTCTGCAGTCTGGAGAAGAGAAGGCTTCCAGGAGACCTGATAGTATCTTTCCAGTATCTGAAGGGGGCTATAGGAAGGCTGGAGAGGGACTATTGACAAGGTCTTGCAACGACAGGACAAGGGGCAATGGGTTTAAACTGGCAGAGGGGAGATTTAGACTGGATGTTAGGAGTAAGTTGTTTGCAGTGAGGGTGGTGAGGCACTGGAACAGGTTGCCCAGGGATGTTGTGGCTGCTCCCTCCTTGGAGGTGTTCAAGGCCAGGCTGGAGGAGGCCTTGAGGGACCTGTGCTTGTGGGAGGTGTCCCTGCCTATGGCAGGGGGTTGGAACTAGATGATCCTTGAGGTCCCTTCCAACCTATGATTCTATGATTCATAACTCTCTATGGGTTGTGGGGTTCTTTTCTGCAGATCACTTGTACTACATGTACATGGCACCAGTAAAAAAATCCCAATATATTGGATAAAATATACTTCTTTTAAAAATTTTTTTAAAAATTTGTACTAGAAAGTCAAGGTTGTTAAATTCATGGTCATCTTCAGTTGTAAGAGAAAACATGAAGTATTGTACATTCACATTTGAATGAGAAAAGAGATGATTATCAGTCATGTTCGAAGTGTGTTTAAGGTTGTGTTTGTTCCCCTGCAAACACTGCAAAAAACTGAGGCACACTTTATACTCGAGGCCCCTTGCCATGATTTGCATGATGATTAAATGGCTTTTTAATTGCTGTTAAATTATGCCAGTTAAACTGTGTTTTCATGCAAATATTAAGCTCTAATGAGATGCAGTGAATCATTTACTAAGATTTAGAACTCGGAACAAAGATAGGCAATTAATTCATATCCTCCGATTGAGCTACGTTACGTGTCACTGGGCTTTTGTGAATGTGGCCTGATTGCTTTGTTATCATTTATATATTACACAGATTATTTGACGCACTGAAAAAACATGGCAGCAGCGACCCTTCGGCAGATAGCTATGTGCAAAACTCTCAGGGTTTTTTTAAGGAAAACAAATATATTGGTGAAAGTGAGGGATTCTTTCCTCACAGCAAATCTCATGACTTCGGATGTAATAAAAAAAAAAAAAAAGAAAAAAGTAAAACACAGTTCAGATGGATAAACATTTTCAGATGGATAAACATTAAAAAGACATGCACTCATTCTGCAGATAGATAAATATTAAAAGACATGCAACTATTCTGCTTCTGGTCCAGTTGATTGAATAGGGCTGGGTAATAGGTTGGGCTGGATGATCTTTGAGGTCTATTCCAACATAGTTGATTCTATGATTCGATGTCAAAAAGATGACAAGAAGCTTAGAGGGGGAAAAAAGGGTTAGGTCCGATTAAAGAGTTAAGGCAGATACAACTGAGTAGCCCAATTGTGAGCAATGTCTCATTTTGCTTCATTTAATATCTGTAATGTAAAAAATATTTCTACATCGTTCTACATCCTCTGTGGAGTAGACTGGTATTTGTTCTAGTGTACAGCTTCTTGGAGACCCAAAGCCCACAGAACAAATTTAAGCATAGGATGTCTCCCCTCTCCCCCCTTTTTAAATCAAAGGATCAGGTAGAAAGGGTGAAAAGGAGGTGAAACACCCATAGAAAACAGTCAAACAGTCTAGCACTGATTTTGGAAGTCAAAAAAACCCTCTAACAATAAATAAAGGGTATTTAGGGTAAGGGAATTCATGGAGGTATAAGGGAAGGCAAACAGATGAAAATATATATACAGAACCAGATGGATGACAATGGATTGTCCCGGATGGAGGCATATTCAGGAGGTAGCTGGTCAGCTGCATGGTTGGCTGGCCCACATGGCTAAACTGGGGCAGTTGTAGCAGCAAGGGTGTTGCTCCTCAGGCAAGGCAGGGGAAAACTGTGAAGTTTGTTTGCCTCTTTATAGGGTTGCAACAGGAAATGGGAGTGGGCACCTCCCACCAGGAGGGGCCAGGAGCACCTGAATGACTTGGATTCCAGATCACACTTACCAGGAGGGACCAGAGGGATCTGGGGTCAGGATTCCAGACCATTCCCCCCAGGAGGGATTAACCTGTAACAGCATTGATGTGTTATGTGGTAGCAGGAAAACTCCAAACCCAACAAAGCTGACCCTATGCCTTATGTAATGCTTTGCATCTCATTTTGCTTTGCATATTTTCTCTTGTGAAGATGAAGTGCATTTTGCCCTTTATGGAAGGGAAGAGGAGCAAATCCAATGCTGCAAAATTTCAGTGAGGACAATGCAGTATTTTAAACACTATAGAGCATTAAGTTTCTGGAAAATACCTTGGTTTTCCCTTGGGAACTGTCCATTACTTAGTATTTGATTCTTATTTTTACTGCTGAATTTACATGGAAGGGCAAAAAGTATCTATTGTCTTCTGAGAATACTCAGAATCAACATCAGCCTGTGCTCGTTGTGTTCATTATTGTTTTTTTTATGTACATACATATACATAGCATAGACAAGTAATGTCATAATGTGGAATGCTGTATTACCTTTTTTCCTTTTCAGAATAATTTTGTGTTTTGGGGTTTTTTTGGTTTTTTTTTTTTGTGAGGCAAGCAGGAAGAATGGAAGCATGACTGTATGACAATAATGATAAAAACAAAACAAATTATATATTTCTCTATATATTATATACTATATATTATATATATTATTTTATATATAAAATAATGATAAAAAGGAAACAAATTATATATTTTAGATATATTATATTATATATATATATAATATAGAAGATGTTTTATATATATTCTATGCATATATTTANTATATATATATATGGAATTATAAAGTCAGTGGTGTCAAAGGCTTTGTTTTGCTGCTAGAACACTGTATTGGCTTTTAAAAATAGAGGCTATAGCTTTTAGCAAAGATTATTGAACAAAGCATAACTTTGACTTTTTGCCTCCTACTGAGGGAGAGCTGCTAGTGCAGCTGTTCCTCCTGCTATGAGTCATTCAAGATAAGAAAGTAGCTATGTAGAAGGTAGCTATGTTAAACAAGGATGTAGCATAGCAAAACAGGGTGCCTGATTCTTAACCGTGTTGAAGGCATTTATCAGTGTGTGAACAGCTTATGAAGAGCTGCCTGCAACCAATCAAAGAATGCATAATGTGTGACCAGGCAGTCTATCCTGTGTAAGTCCATGTTGACTTGCTGCAATAAAAGGGCAATGTTGGATGCACCAAATTGATGTCTGGTCATCCTGTCTCGCATCATCCAACTACCCACACCTAATGATCCCTGACGTCCCCTGATTCCACCACATCTATTAATCCCTGACATTTGTTGAATTCACTTCTTTTTTTTTTTTAAGAGCATAACATGAAAACAGATGCATCCCAATTCAGATACCAAATATGGCCTGCCTGCCTTTGGCCCTGAAAAGATGTACCAAGGCATCCAATTACATTATAGTAGTCAAAGTTAGTACACAGTAATCAGGCAGGGGATTAGGTACAACGCTATTTGTTGCTCGCTGCGTGTGCAGAGACTTCAGCAATACAGTACTTGAATATGGCAAAGAAATACAAAAAGGAGAAAGAGCAGCAGTAAGAGATTGATACCAAGTGCAAAACATTTGAAAAAAACTAGGTTAAAGAGGATAACCAGAGGAGGCCATGAAGATGATCAGAGGGCTGCAGCAGCTCTGCTCTGAGGACAGGCTGAGAGAGTTGGGGCTCTGTAGCCTGGAGAAGAGAAGGCTTCCAGGAGACCTTAGAGTAGCCTTCCAATATCTGAAGAGGGCTCCAGGAAGGCTGGGGAGGGACTATTGACAAGGTCTTGTAATGACAAGACAAGGGGCAATGGGTTTGAACTGGCAGAGGGGAGATTTAGTCTAGATGTTAGGAGGAAGTTGTTTGCAGTGAGAGTGGTGAGACACTGGCACAGGTTGTCCAGGGAGGTTGTGACTGCTCCCTGCCTGGAGGTGTTCAAGGCCAGGTTGGATGAGGCCTTGAATGGTCTGTTCTAGTGGGAGGTGTCCCTGCCTATAGCAGGGGATTGGAACTAGATAATCTTTGAGGTCCCTTCCAACCTTACCATTCTATGATTCTATGATATCCTGATATAGTTTTCATTCCTCATATTAACATTAAATTTCTGCTTGTGCACACTGTTCTTTTACAGTTACATGGAGTAAAAAGGTACAACGGTGCAGTCTTTGAAAAACAGAGTGTGTGCACTTTCATGGAATTAATTAAATTTGATTTGAAGCTCATCTTGAAAAAAGTGGATATTTAAGCTAAAGTCTTCATTTCATAGTTTCTTAAGTCAAAGTTCTTATTTTCCATAGTCCTGCATATTCAAGTTTTCCTGTACTGAGGAAAAATTCTGGAGTGAGAAATACTGTCTAACCCCATGGAGGAATGAAAATAGAGAATAAAACAACTACCTACTGTACGTGTATTGCTTTTCAGGACTTGGGGACACAAATAAAATAGGTACAAATGCAGTTGGTTCAAAATGTTCGAATATGAATAAAATTTTAAAGGGAATTCATTATTCATTATTCATTTGGTGTCTAATTCAAGAACAATTCACAGAATCATAGAATGGTAAGGCTGGAAGGGACCTCAAATGTCATCCAGTTCCAACCCCCTGCAACAGGCAGGGACACCTCTCATTAGCACAGGTCACTCAAGGTCTCATCCAACCTGGCCTTGAACACCTCTGGGGTGGGAGCAGCCACAACCTCCCTGGGCAACCTGTGCCTGTGTCTCACCACCCTCACTGTAGTTCACATTTAAAAGGTTTCAAGAAAAAAAAAAATCTAATCTCTTATGTCACACCTGACATCTCATGATCCAAATTGCCAAATGAACATCCAAAATGCACATCTGCCCCAAAAGTGGTTTTGTGGAAATGCTATTTTCATGTTAAACAGGTTTTTTGTTGTTTTTTTTTTTTTTCTCTGAGCCCCCATTAAAAAAAAATCAACTTCTTTTATTACAACAAATCATGACAATCTAGAAGGGACAATGTAAACCACTCGTATCAGTATCTTTGTTTATTATAATAGTCACATTTGTACAGACCCACCAAAGGCAGTGAGCTTGTATTTATTACAGAAACTTTATTTTAATAACCGAGCATAATCTGAAAGCAGTGGGGCTAAAGATACCACTTGGGGAATAACTTGGCCTACAAAATCATCATTACTACTGATGTGCAAAGGGATAAGAGCATAGTCTGCCTGTTAAGAGTCTTGGTGTCATTTGCAGAGCTGACAATTAGTGAAATAATCATCATCATAGATATAAGATGAATACATCTGCTGTTACAGTTAATGAAGTACTCACACCTTGAAATTTAGGCTAAGTAAGAGACAATGCATGGTGGTACTGAACCTAGAGCAAGGGGGGAACTAGAATGTGATTCATTTTCTCCTTTATTTCATATTTCTTCCAAATCAAGGTGACACAAGGCTCTGGTACCTCTCCTGTGGTTGATTTCTTCCCTATTTCCACTCAGATACTTGGGCTGACATCCTCAGCAAGAATGTTCTCCCCTGACAGTTTTTGGCCAGAGCGTCACTCTACACCCTGATTTTGTTTGGAAAGCATCAATGTGTTGTAGTTACCTGTTCCCTGATACCGTAAGAATCTCATGCTCCTCCTTACCTTATTGATACTAATAGGCAGTAAGGTTTAAACTTGTGCCCTGAAAGATACTTATGGAAACAAAATGCTATGGAGGAATACTTTTTCTTCTGAGAAAAGCTGTCTTCTGCAGATAAAAAATCAATGACATAAATAATATGGAACCACGTCTGCATAATGCATGAGTGAAACCATTTTTCTAAGCAGGAAATTTTCAAGAGTGCAGAGGATGTGCGTGAGTTCTGTGGGTAATTTTTTAATGGCCTATGCCAGGGGCACTCATTTGAGTGGAATTATTTGTAATTACTATTTTCTTGTGGGAAGTCTGGAACAACGTTGTTTATTCCCCCACATATTTTGTGCAACAAGACAGGTTGATCTTATCTTGCTCTGAAGTGAATCCACAGCAGATTGCATGCATTTCATCGGGCTGCCTCTCTGAACCCTATGTTCCAGAACACTGGAATAGGCTGCCCGGGGCCGGGTTGTGGAATCTCCTGCTCTGGAGATATTCAAAACCCACCTGGATGTGTTCCTGTGTGATCTGCTCTAGGTAATCCTGCTCTGGCAGGGGGATTAGACTGGATGAGCTTTTGAGGTAACTTCCAGCCCCTGACATTCTGTGATTCTGTGATTCCTTAAATACCTGGAGGCTGGGACTTATCTCTGCACTCTGAAAACTCTGTGGTTAGATTAAGCAACTTTCTGCTAAGTGCCTTGGATGTGAAGAATGCCATTTTTACTGACCATGATTCCCATGTAGTGGATGGGAGGATGCTCAGAGGGCTGGAGCAGCTCTTCAGAGGGCTGGAGCAGCTCTGCTATGAGGACAGGCTGCGAGAGTTTGGGCTCTGCAGCCTGGAGAAGAGAAAGCTTCCAGGAGACCTTAGAGTAGCCTTCCAGTATCTGAAAGGGGCCTACAGGAAGGCTGGGGAGGGACTATTGACAAGGTCTTGTAATGACAAGACAAGGGGCAATGGGTTTGAACTGGCAGAGGGGAGATTTAGTCTAGATGTTAGGAGGAAGTTGTTTGCAGTGAGGGTGGTGAGACACTGGCACAGGTTGCCCAGGGAGGTTGTGGCTCCTCCCTCCATGGAGGTGTTCAAGGCCAGGTTGGATGAGGCCTTGAGTGAGCTGTACTAGTGGGAGGTGTCCCTGCCTATGGCAGGAGGTTTGAACTAGATGATCCATGAGGTCCCTTTCAACCTTACCATTCTATGATTCTATGGATGGGCAATGTCTTGGTCTATGTAGTGGCTTCAGGATTATTATCTAATCAGCTTCAAATAATCTGGCATATTACCATTTTTTTCCCAGTATAGTACCATTTGGAGTGACCAGCACGAACAGTACTTCAGTTGTACTAGTAGCAGTATAAGTAGTTACATTCTGTTGGCTCAGTTAGTTTTACATGATACTGCCTCACACAGTGTAAACATAGCAAAATTATGACAATACACAGATGGTTGTTATAACACAACTTTGGGTTTATGGTTTTATATCTTAAGCTTTTTCTATACTCAGTGTATTAAAATACTTCATACATTTAACTTGTTGATTTTTTAAAGAATTCTCTTAACGGGAAGACCACAGCACAAAATTTTGATCACAAAAAACAAATAAGTGAGGCACAGGAGAACTGAAGACACCAGTACTAATCAAACTTACGGGTACATGCCATAGTTGGTGGATCCTTCTCAGCTCTGAAATAACCTTTCTCACACTGACAGACAGATGTTGCCTCTGTGTGAGTTGAACTGTGTGGAGGGCACTTGGAGCACTTCACATTTCCAGCAAATGCTTTATAGAATCCAGGCCTGCAAGCTGTAAAACAAGAAAATACATTTCATAAGCAGAAGCAAGTTTTAGTAATAATTTAAATCTGTTCCATGAAGTTATAACACACTTTCTTGCCTTTACAGCCTAGGCATGTATGCAATTTTGATCATACAGTTCTTCATGGTTTTATTTTGGTATCTGGACTTTAGAAAATAAACAAATCTGTCCTTGCATTCAAAGAGACATTCTTCAAATTTACAGAGTCCTTACTGCTATTTGAAACTATCTAGACAACTGTGATGGTTTGGGAGTTCCCTGGCATGCTCCACCCCACCCCATCCCCCCACCCCTACCTTGGTAAAGTCCCCCAGACTAGACTCAGCCAACTGCAAGTTAAGGACTGAAGCTCTAATTACAGCTCAGCACAGTGTACAAACAAAGATATACACAACAGACAGGAATAGTTACAGACATAAACAAGTTAAAATAATACAGAAACACAATCCCCCTCCCAGAAATCGGAGACCCCAGGCAGGGCTCCCAACCACCATTCCACCTTCTTCCCACTCCCCTGCCTTACCCCAGGGTCTTCCTTACTTGCAAGGTGAGTTTGGAGGATGGGCAAGGGAGGTTATAAGCAGAGTGGTTAGTTGGGTTACTCAGCAGAAAGGAGAGTAGCAGAACCATTCCCAGAGAGAGAAACTCTGTTATTTATGTTTGTGTTCTTGTTCTTATCCATCTCAGCAAGCCTGTGAGTGCAGCAGACATCACCACTGTTTGCTTTTCACTGTTTATAATCCTTTTTTTTTTTTTAATTGAAATATTCCAGTTAACCTCAAACCAGCACAACAATTTTACTAATATTACTAAACATGGTATAAACTAACCTATCAGAGTGTGAGGTGACTTCTGATCCACCAAAGCTATGCATATATCTTCCTTATTTAACTAATGGAGAGTTATAACACTTCCTATGTTTTCTCTCAAGATATCCTGATGAGACAAGGATGACATCTTTATGTATTTATAGATGAACTCGACTTGTCTACAGTCACCTGAGAAGACTCTGACAAAAAGGCTGGGTCCTCTGCAGCTTCTTGGCATGGTAAGTTGGTGTTACAGAAATTAATATTCATAATTCATAACAGATTATTATGTCCTGTTAGGGTATAAATTCTGCCAGGCTGGTTTAACCCTTGCTCTCCTCCTCCAGTTGTGGGTCCAGGAGTTGAGTAGACTGAGCAAACAATGGAGCAGCAAAGCATTGAGGGCTGGGAGCTTAGCACCATGTGTCAGGTGTCTGCTGCTGCCCCTCAAGGTGCCTGTGTGGTCACACGAGGCATGAAGCTTTGAATTCATTGGGCAGAACAATGATGCCACTGCCTGTTGACCAGTTTCACTTTCAAAATGATGTATTTAATAGGGGTGATTTAGAAACCTGAACCTTCCTGCCTTTCTGCCTTTCTGTCTTTCTACCTTTCTGCCTTTCTGCTTTTCTGCACTGACCCTTGACCAGCAGCAGTTCCCCATTCACAGCTCCGTAACTGGGAATGGCAGCAACCATCTTCTTGCAGCTTGCACCAGCAGCTCTACAGCAACTCAGCTCTTCTCTCCTTCCCTCTGCCTAGAATATTTTGTATTTTACCACAGGATCATTATTGTGAGTTTTGGAAGCCTTCTTGTGTAGGAAACTTACTCAGGGACCAAAGTGTTGTGAGTACATCTGCTGGAGTTAACGCTAAGGCTCTATAAGCAGAGTTAGAATTGTTCCTGTTTTCATGTTCCTATTTACCAAGTTCTGATTGTTTTAACTGTTTAATTCTGTGTTCATAAATATACTTTGTGCAACTACTTCGTGTCAACCAAAAAACCCAAAGAATCTCAGGGAATTTTCCAGATTTTTAATATGAATAATAAAAATAATATTTATACAGATATTAATGTCCATAATTCAGAACAGATTATTAATTTCTACACCATAAGGGAGGTGCTGCTACAACCATCTGCAGAGATGTAGGAAGGAGATGCCAGTATCCTCTAGCACAAAATAGTGCAAGCTGCTCTGAGGATGGGGCATATATCAACAGTCAGAGCTCACTACATTCCTAGTTTCTTGGTGTAGTGATCCCTACCATGCCCTACCACATCACAATCTTACATGACTTACATGCTGGCCTTTACATCAGAAGCAATTAATTAAAATAAATCTTACAAAAAATCTACCAGCTTTGTGTTTTGAAGCATTTTAAAGCCATACTCAAGACTTCATCACACATGTTTAAACAGAGATTTATTTCTTCCTCACGCCAGGTACCGCATTTGCATGTCTCAGCATGTATTGCAGTTCTGTTTTCTGTTTTCCCAGTCCCAAAATGGAACTGAAGCAAATGAAAGATCAACACAGGTATGTATAGACCAAATAGTCCCATATTCTTTCTGACTCTCTTCCAGCAGTACACTAGAAATCATTGCTATAAATATAATTTTGAAGACTCCTGTGGCTTTTTCTAATTTTGACAGATAAAAGAAAGTTTTCTTTATATTGCTAGAGGAACTAGGCAGTACTTCCTTCTCTTGTAATAGAGCAAAACAACAAAATGAACTGTTCTGTAAAAAGTTCCCACAGAAGTATAGAATCATAGAATATTAAGGTTGGAAGAGACCTCACAGATCATCTAGTTCCAACCCCCTGCCATAGGCAGGGACACCTCCCACTAGGACAGGTTACTCAAGGCCTTGTCCAACCTGGCCTTGAACACCTCCAGGGAGGGAGCAGACACAACATCCCTGGGCAACCTGTGCCAGTGTCTCACCACCCTCACTGTAAAGAACTTTCTCCTAATATCCACTTTCAATCTCTCCTCTGCCAGTTCAAACCCATTGCCCTTGTCCTGGCATTGCAAGACCTTGTCAATAGTACCTCCCCAGCCTTCCTGTAGGCCCCTTTAGATATTGGAAGGCTACTATCAGGTCTCCTGGAAGCCTTCTCTTCTCCAGGCTGCAGAGCCCCAACTCTCTCAGCCTGTCCTCAGAGCAGAGCTGCTGTAGCCCTCTCAGCATCTTTGTGCCCTCCTCTGGAGAGCAGTGCTCCACCCATCAAGTCCACATTTTTTCACTAACGCATTTATTCATTCACTGTCACATTAAGTAACTTCTTAAAGACTACAAACTCATAAAAAGCATATACACAGACTAGTTTTTATTTTGATTCCAAAGGACTTGCTTGATATAAAAGCAGTTTCACTAGTAGATGAGATAAAGGGAACGAGAAGATAGGATTGAAAAAATAACAGTTGATTGCCTGTCAGAATCCAAGAAGCACTTTTTTCAATGTAATTTTAAGAGATTCCTTTTTCACCTAACAATTCCAGCAGTTCTCCTCCCAGTGTGTTCTTCTGAGTTTGTTGAATAGACATCAGGGAGTCATTCTACCTTGCTGTCACTAACAAGAAAAAGAAGAAAATATTTCTGGTATTAGAGATAAGAGGGGGTGGGAACAGCAGGGATTTTTCCCCTTGAGAGAAGGCTCTTAGTGAGAGGTAATTTTCTGCCGATTGGAAAGACAGTAGGTTTGGTGCAGTGAAGGCAGCATTGTCAATACAGACAATAGGCACTGACTCCTCTTAGCATAGCAGAAAGGAAGGAAGGAAGGAAGCAAAGCAAAATAGGGAAGGGTATTATGCTTGCCTGCTCCTTTCTTTTTTTCTCAACCCTAAGCACCGCCTTGGGTTATCTCAGGATGAATATTAAATTCTTGCTTTTAGTGTCTAGCTTTCATACATGTGGAGTGATACAATGAAACTTCCAACTAAAGACACAGCAATTTTAGGTTACAGTGTCAGTGAAAGCAAAATGAGTGCTCTTTAAAAACCCTTATTACTTCTGCAATTCATGCCTGTCATTTCTGAAATAATTTCTTCTTCCCTTCTGTGACCCAAATCACAAACTACTTTGGATCAAAAGTAACACAGCGCTGCCTTTCAAGCAAAATATTTTGTTAAACTTCAAGTGCTTCACTTCTCCAAAATAAAACTCAAGGAGAATTGTAAGTGAATTATTTATTCTGAAATATTAATCTGGAATCTATTTAAAGAAATTACATTACTGTATATCTCTTTAAAGAAAACACATTATGTACTCAAGGAAAAGACAGGGGGGTTAGAAATGAATATGTGGAACATTTTACTTCTTTTGAAACCAATCCAAATACATTTTTCCTTCAAGCCAATATGCACCACAAATTCTGAGGCAGATGAAGATATCAGGGAAGATTTTCAGGGAAGCTTTTCAGTGGGTTAAGTTTCCAAAGCTGTTGATAACCCACTCCCTCCCCAGATGCAGAGTCATACAACCATGATTACTAGATAATTCCAAATAAAAAAGTCACACTTTATAAATGAGATAAAATAGCACATGCTGCATATCCCTAAATGACCACAAGCTTGGGATAACTCACCTCTGGATAACTTAATGTTGATTGCTAATATTCAAGGTGAAGGAAAATAAACTGTTACTCTATTAGTGAACATGAATCTGAAATACAGCATTTCAGATGCTGTACATATGCATGCTTAGGCTCTGCCAACAAATACTGTGTTGCAGTGACACAATTGACAGAGACAATTCCCATATTCACTGTTTTCCACAGGAAATTTGCAAGGACTAGAGTACTACTGAGACTTTTAAAAGGTCATTTAAAAAGTGGCTCAATGCAGTAGTGGGGTAATTAATTAATGTGAGATGCTATTTTTCAAAATTAATATTGTTTATTAATATTCACTATTCAGAACTCTCGCCACCCCCATCACTAATTTGAATAACACTAAGTTCTTTGCATCAGTCATGGAAAATTTATACAGGTAATAACAGGATCTAGCAATAACCAGAAATAATATATAACATTAACTGAACTCGATTGAACTGGCAGAGAAGGCTTTGCAGTTAGTGTACTGCTTGTGGTCAATACTCCACTTGCCCACTAGATGGACTCAATGAGCTCCTTTCTGTTTATGGTAATGGTGAATTAAAAGAGGCTTTAAGTATTCACTGATAAAATGGCTCAACTGGCAGGGCTGACTACAACTTCAGACAGTACCCAAATGCTTTCAGGGAATTCTGTTACTGTTTTGTCAGCCACTGAGACTTCTGATTCTTTCCAGGCTTCAGGGTGCTGGAGAAAGGAGGCAGACAATCTCTGACCTGGTCCTGATCTCTCTGAATGATCTGTGTATCTTCAGGACTTTCCATCTTGGCAGGAGGCTTTAGGGTGCAGGCAGGCACTGTGCAGTCTCAGCAGGATGTCAGGCTGGCTGTACAGGCCGATCACGTGGAGGCATTTAGAGACTGTTCCTGGTCATGTAGTTCCACACAACTTAGGATGTAATGCGGGAGCAGCATGAATACAATGGCAGAGAGCAGATACAATAGCAGAGCACATGCATACAACGGCAGAGCACGGATACAACAGCAGAGTAGGTTGTGCTGCTTGCTCATCCCTTTTTGTCAATACAGCCCGAGACTAATGGGCTTTTGGACATAGAATAGCCAATCCGAATGGCACTTTGGCAAGCTTGATCATATTAGGTGAAGCCATAGGCTTGCTTTACCCTTTTTAGGGCAGAACACAGGCCCTGCACAAGGCAAGCAAAAGCTGAACCTGTGTACCTTGTTTACCACAGTACACAAATAGCCAAGGTCCTTAGACTCAATGGCTCCAGGTTCTTTGTCCTCTTTCCTGCAGTTGTGTGCTGGTTTGAGGCTAACTGGAATATTTTAATAGAGAAAATTACACTATATGATGTGAAAAGAAAACATGGTGATGTCCACTCATAGACTCGCTGAGATGTTTAAGAATAAGAACTCACAACATAGATAATTCAGTCTCTCGGGCACAGAGTCTCAGGCTGTCTAGCAGCTTCGGCTTTTTTCTCCTCTCTACCGAGAAACCTCACTAACCACTTTCCTTCTAAGCCCCCTTGCTGATCCTCCAAACTCAGCTTGCACATAAGGCAAACCTTGGGGTAAGGTATAGGGGTGGGGAGAAGGTGGAAGGGTGGTTGGGAGCCCCTGTTGAGGTCTCTGATTTCTGGGAGGGGAGTTGTGTTTCTGTATTCCCTTTAACTTGTACATTTCTGTAACTATTCCTGTCTGTAGTGTATATCTCTGCTTGTACATTGTGCTGAGCTGTAAATAGAGCTTCATTCCCTAACTTCCAGCCCACTGAGTTCTAGTCTGGGTGATTTTACAAAGCATGGGGGGTGGGGCACTCCCAAACCATCACAAGTTGCTTCTCCCCAAAACAGAAGGAGGGAGAGCAGAAAAACATCCCTGGGCAAGCCAGGGCATGTATAAACCTATTTTGACCTGCTTAGGCTTACCACAACACTCAATAGCTATGATTTCAGGGATATATCTTCCTCTGAAGAAAAGAATCTCTGTTCTTTAATTCTAAGGTGTCTTCACAGAGTTCCAAGGATGTATAAGTCCACGGTAAACCAACTGTAGCCCAGAAGTTTAAATTAAAATGTACAGGAAAATTGAACAAAGAAGCCAACGGTCTATGCATTCTATTCTAACTTCTGGTTTATGCATAACATTTTGTAGAAGTGGAATTTGCAAATGTTTTGCTATGGG
Organism: Eubucco bourcierii; assembly: GCA_013396675.1. NCBI lineage: Eukaryota > Metazoa > Chordata > Aves > Piciformes > Ramphastidae > Eubucco > Eubucco bourcierii. The sequence continues at coordinate 27,628 of VWZE01003154.1, read as the reverse complement.
ATTGCATTAGTTCATGTAAATCATTGTAGGCTGTGATATCAAACCATCCACAAGTACCAGATGTATTAAACTTTAGATTCCTAAAGTCACATGTTATCTAAAATAAGTAGCAGGGCACAACTCTGTAAAGGGATTGATCGATAGGCTTATTTATATACTTAATGTTAACCAAGTTTCTTAGACTTTGCCTACAGACCTCTTATTTCTGCTGTTTACTCTCTGATGGTGTTTTCAGCCAGTTTGCCTACAGTCCTATTATTTCTGCTGTTTACTCTCTGGTGGTGGTTTCATCCATTTTGTCTACAGACTTCTTATTTCTGCTGTTTACTCTCTGATGATGGTTTCAGCCATTTTGCCTACAGACCTCTTATTTCTGCTGTTTACTCTCTGGTGATGGTTTCAGCCATTTTGCCTACAGACCTCTTATTTCTGCTGTTTACTCTCTGGTGATGGTTTCAGCCATTTTGCCTACAGACCTCTTATTTCTGCTGTTTACTCTCTGGTGATGGTTTCAGCCATTTTGCCTATAGTCCTATTATTTCTACTGTTTACTCTCTGGTTTCAGCCACATGGAATTAGCGCGCAAACTGCGGGATGGGCAACGGAAACTTGTGAGTTGTGGGTTTGTATTTGGAGAAGGAGAGAAGCCATTATGTCCCTTGCAAAACTGTTCCCTATGTAAATATGCATTACAAGTAAGTTAGAAGCTTGTTTCAGAGGTATATATGGACAAAGTTCCATTTTGTATAGGTTGATAAATCAGTATTTTCAGATTGTTTCTCATAACATTTTATTGACTTGGCTAAAGTTATGGCATCCATCATTTTCAACAAATATTTGTGCCTATGTTAGTGTGAACTAAAATTCAAACTACAAAAAACTGCCATCTGAAAAAAAAAAACCTCTAAAGTTTGTAAATACATAATCAATGAATATTAATAAATATTTCTATCTTCCAAATTATTGGGACACATCTTATTTTCCCTAATGTTGTCTAATAGGAGTTTGTGAGCTACTAATTATATGAACTGTATTAGATTTGACTTGTGTAAAGCCTGGGAGGAAGATAATACATTGTCTTAATGGTTAAGCAATTAGCAGGGTATCTGAACAATACCAGAGATCATGCAAAGAAGCACTGATTATTTAATTGGCGTCATTAAAGATAACACATCTATAAATGTGCTTTACTGCAGCCTTATCAGGATTTGACTAAGAGGTTTTTAAACTACAGAAATTCTGTAATTAATATACTTTTCCTTATTTAATCTTTAATATATGGCACACAGATGCATACAAAAAGGAATTAACACTACACAAAGCTCTAGTGAAGTCCTAAAGAAAACAATCCTTGGCTTGCTAGCCTCCCAGACTCAGCAGAGTGGGAGAAGCAGTAGGAATTACTTTAGCACTGTTGATATTGTTTGCAGAGGTGTTGAAGCAGACTGGAAAAATTTTCAAGGTGCACTGTACACTTAAGTGTCTAAAATGAAATATGAACTCAGGTGTTCCAAACAGGATGGTATGTGTGTACTGCAGGGTGATGTGGGACACCACCCTTCTCCGTGCATGGCTTCAGGGTTGATCTATGATGGTTACTACCCTTAAATCATAGAATCATAGAATAGTAAGGTTGGAAGTGACCTCAAAGATCATCTAGTCCCACCCCCCTGCCATAGGCAGGGACACCTCCCACTAGTACAGGTCACTCAAGGCCTCCTCCAACCTGGCCTTGAACCCCTCCGGAGAGGGAGCAGCCACAACCTCCCTGGGCAACCTGTGCCAGTGTCTCACCACCCTCACTGTAAAGAGCTTCTTCCTAATATCCAGTTTCAACCTCCCCTCTGCCAGTTCAAACCCATTGCCCCTTGTCCTGGTATTTCAAGACCTTGTCAATAGTCCCTCCCCACCCTTCTTGTAGGCCCCCTTCAGATACTGGAAGGCTACTATCAGGTCTCCTGGAAGCCTTCTCTTTTCCAGGCTGCAGAGTCCCAGCTCTCTCAGCCTGTCCTCAGAGCAGAGCTGCTGCAGCCCTCTGATCATCTTTGTGGCCTCCTCTGGACCCGCTCCTACACTTCCATGTCCTTTCTGTGCTGAGAGTTCCAGAACTGCACACAGTAAAATGCCCCTGATTGCATCTCATTGCCAGGACTTTGGCTGTGTGGACTCACAGTCAGCTCAGCAGCAGTGTAACTAAGGGTGGCCCAGTCCTGGTGGGGCTATGGGGAAAGGCTCCCTGACAGCGTGGTCATGAGACTGACCTCTGCCTATGGAAGCTGCTTTTGGCTGAGGGCTTGGTTACCGCTTGGCTGTGACAGAGCCCTGCTTTGCCTGGTGATACAACCTGATAAGCTTGGGTCGCCTGCACACTGGCACTCTTGGCCCACCACCAGAAGGTGGCGATACAGGCCCTGCCTGGGAGCCCTTGTCTCTACTGAACCCCAGGGAGGCGCTGGCCCCATGGTGCCATAGTGACCTAAAACAAGAGCTGGATATATATTATAGCAGGTGCAGAGAAATCCATACTTTACTGAGATCCACCTGGGAAATTAGACATATTTCAAAGTCCAGGGGAATGCAGCTGAAGTCTGCAGACTGGGTGCAGGCTAGCAGGCCACAGGACTTGGTCTCCTGGCATTATTCAGGCATTGCAGAGTGAGGATTTCATTTCATGCTGGACAGGGTAGTATTTTAGGGATCTTTTTAATTGCTGAGTCTAGTGAGTAAGGTCAATTATTACAAAAAGTAGCTGTGGGCTCTCCTGCAGAAAAGTCTTCACTGCTTGAGACCATTACAGCCATTAAGTTCTTTGCCAACCTGGGGGTGTATGCTGCATAGACACAAAATCCAGAAAATGTAAACATTGTGGTCATCAAAGTTTTTGCTTTGAAAAAAAAGGAGTCTTTTTTGCTACTCTGTGAGAGGTTGTCACTGTAAAGGAACAGCTGCTTCCAGTTTTCGGTTGTTTCAGTTAGACATCTGAACTAACTGCTATCAAGTCAGTTGAAATAAGAAAATAAGGAGGAAACTAAGGAGCAGATTTTTAGGTATGTCTGACATTGCTGGTCTGTCTGTCTGTGGGAAGATCTTTCTCATGAAAATAGGACTTGTGTAGCCTGATGAGAAATCATCAATCGAAATTGAGAAGTCCCCACAAAACTGCACTATATGGCACCGTAATGTAACTTATTTTGGCTACGTTTAGCTGAAATACACCTTCCTAAACGGGGACCCAGAGAGGCCCTTACAGTTTCACTCTGTTAGGTCCTTCTACATATGCCTGTATAAGCACCAACAGTGAAAAACAGGGTAAAATCAACACAAAAGCAGCTTTCTTGTTTGGAAGGAATTAGTGATTATTCTCTGACTAGTGAAGATGTGTCAGGGATTTGAGATAAACGTATTTGTTTCTGGAAGTTGAGTAAATAAAAAGCTGCCTAGGTAAAATCAGAAGCTATTATGAGGGCAAGACTGCAGTTTTCAACTGCACAGAGACTGTACTTCCACGTTACCACAGCACTGCATTAGTGGAATTATCACAAGGAACCTACATTAAAAAAAAAACACACATGACCTTTTTAAACTTTGTCTCAAAATTCTCAAGCAGGACCACCAAAGCAGGTTGACTAGTCAGAATCATAGAATCATAGAACGGTAAGGCTGGAAGGGAACAACTTCCTCCTAACATCCAGTTTCCATCTCCCCTTTGCCAGTTCAAACCCATTGCCCCTTGTCCTGGCATTGCAAGACCTTGTCAATAGTCCTTCCCTAGCCTTCCTGTAGGTCCCCTTCATAGTCATCGTGGCGATGATGTCAATGGCATCTGGTTCCTTCATGCAATGAAAACTTCCATGTCTAAATGTACTATAAACATACTATACATGGCCATAAAGAAGTTTTTGTTAATTGTTAAAAGTGGTAAAGACAGAACCTAGCTCCTCATTTCCATAGCTGTTGATGATCTCTGGCAGCAATTTCTGGAAAGGAAAACGATGCCGATAGGTCATCACTTGGCATACAATCTTGAAGCTATCTCAACAATGTGCAGAGCACCAATGAAACATATGCAGGCTGTTATTAGTCATCAAATAAAAATACACTACAGTTACATTTGCAGATTTGGGAAGAAGAAAAAGTCAAGATGATTGGGATGCTTTATTAGTGATGGGAAAAGAGAGACAAAATCAACAGGATGCATCTCCCTGTAGAGGCTAGCAACTATCTATGCTGTAGGGATCCCTGAAACCTAATAAATGGTTTGAGGTGGGAAATATGAATATGCAAATGCACTGCTCCATACCGAAATAGGTCTATTTCTGTTGATATTTTATGGATAGAGCCAATAGAAAACTCACAATTAGACAGACTTCATAAATCTTTGAATAAAATGGTATAAATACTATTTTCTACATTGCATAATTTTTAAAGGAACTTCATTGTGTTTTAAGGAGACAGCAAACAAAAAGAACCAGCCAAGCTAATTAAGGTAGATGACAAAAATTATAATTAAAGGACGTGAAAGCAGTGAAAAAGAAGAGAAGTAATTTCCTGCAATATACTAGTGCATACTCTAGGGAACAGGAAGGTGTACAGGAAAAGAATGGAAATAAAAGATGTTGGAGAGGTGTGCCCAGGCCAATCTCATGAAATTCCACAAGGCCAAGTGTAAGGTCCTGTACCTGGGCAGGCACAATCCCAAGCACTACTCCAGGCTGAGAGCAGCCCTGAGGAACAAGACCTGGGGGTCTGGGGTGATGAAAAGCTCAAGATGAGGCTGCAGCGTGAGTGCAGCCCAGACAGCAACTGTGTGCTGGGCTGCAGCAAGAGCAGTGTGGGCAGCAGGGCAAGGGAGAGGATTCTGCCCCTTTACTCTGCTCTCCTCAGACCCCACCTGCAGTCCTGTGTACAGTTCTGGAGCCCCCAGCACAGGAAGGATATGGAAGTGCTCGAGCCAGTCCAGAGGAGGCCATGAAGATGCTGAGAGGGTTGCAGCAGCTGTGCTGTGAGGACAGGCTGAGAGAGTTGGGGCTCTGCAGCCTGCAGAAGAGAAGGCTTCCAGGAGACCTTAGAGTAGCCTTCCAATATCTGAAGGGGCTTACAGGAAGGCTGAGGAGGGACTATTGACAAGGTCTTGCAATACCAGGACAATGGGTGAGACACTGGCACAGGTTGCCCAGGGAGGTTGTGGCTGTTCCCTCCCTGGAGGTGTTCAAGGCCAGGTTGGAGGAGGCCTTTAGTGAACTGTGCTAGTGGGAGGTGCCCCTGCCTATGGCAGGGGGTTGGAACTGGATGGTCTTTGAGGTCCCTTCCAACCTTACCATTCTATGATTCTATCTCCAAGTAGTCACTTCCAGCATCTCCAGTAACCACCTTTTAGTAGCAAGAGAAATGTAACTCTGAGAATACTTCAGGGCAATGCAGTGCTAGAGTAAATGGCAGTAGTTAATGAGTCGCAAAATCTGTTGCTATCAGCTGCAACAACTCTTAAATTTTAAAGTATAATCTTAATAATGCATTTTATTACTTTGTAATGATTGCTCCATTATTGCAAAGCTTTATTTTTTTATGAAAATGTTTCCTTAATTCCAGTAAGTACCTAAGCGATGTGGAACAACAGAAATGCCAAGAAGTATTTTGCACTGAAATACTAGATGGTATCTGTAATACTGAACACCCCAGTATCTTTGCTTGTTGGGTCCTACTATCTGGATACATTAGTTTAGAGCTAAGTTGGACAAAGGGTAAGAGTCTTGACGAAGGCAAAGAACTACTAAGGAGGGAGAGCTGCTAGCACAGCTGTTCCTCCTGCTATGAGTCATTCAAGATAAGAAAGCAGCTATGTAGAATAGGTAGTTCTATTAAACAAGGATGTAGCACAGCAAAACACGTTGCCTGACAATGACTGTGTTGAACGTACTTATCAGTGTGTGAACAACTCATGAAGAGCTGCCTGTAAACAATTAGAGAATGCATAGTGTGTGACCAGGCAACCTATCCTGTATAAGTACATGCTGATTTTTGGCAATAAAGAAGTGATCTGGGATGCACGAAATTGGTGTCATGGTCGTCCCTGTCTCGCATCATTCACCCACACACACACCTAGCGATCCCCAACGTTGCCTGATTCAGCTGCATTTGCTGCAGGGTATCTCTGGGGCAGAAGGGACATTCCTCTGCTCAGCTGCACTGGCTTAGTTTGGAACTCTGTCGTGGTAGGCCTAAGCAGGCCAAATTAGGCTTGTACATATCCTGGTTTGCCCAGGTATGTTTTTCTGCTCTCCCTCCTTCTATTTTGGGGAGAGTAACCGCAGGAAAAAGGACAAAGAACCTGGAGCCACTAAGTCTGGGGTCTGTGGCCTGCCCAGCAACCACGGTAAGCAAGGTGCACAGGGTTGCCTTGTGCAAGGCCCATGTTCTGCCAAAAAGAGTGTAAAGCAAGCCTATGACTTCACTCAATATGGTCAAATCTGGGATAAGTGCCATTTGATTGGCTATCCTGTGTCCAAAGGCCCATTAGTCTCGGGTTGTATGAATAAAAAGGAGATGAGCAGGGAGCACAGTGGGCTTTGCCATTGCAAGGTGTGTCTGCTATTGCATCCCTGCCTGCTGCCTCACTGATCCTGAGCTGAGGCTCTGATCCCTGTCACGCGTTCGGCCTGCACAGCCGGCGTGACACCGTGCCCAGACTGCACACCGCAAGGCATCTGCCTGCACCTGAAAGCCTCCTGCCCAGACGGAAGCCCTGGAGGTAACACAAATCATCCAGAAAGCCAGGAACAGGCCACAGATCGTCTGCCTCCTTTCTCCAGCTCCCAGAAGCCTGTGGAAACTCAAAAGCCTCTAATGGCTACTGACAGCAACCCCAGCACGAGCTTTGGGTACTGTCAGATAATATTTTTTGTGAGTAAATACCAAAAGCCTCTTGGAATCATTAATTGCCTTCTGCCATAAGCAGAAAGTTGCTCCTTGTGTCCATCTAGTGAGCAAGCGGAGTGCTGACTGCAAGCGGCACTGACCGCAAAGCTTTCTCTGCCAGTTTAGTTGAGTTCAATTAATGTATATATTTAATAGTTATTTCTAGATCCTATTATAACCTTTATATAGTTTCCATAATGATGCAGAAAACCTGTTATTATTTTGGTGATTGGGGTGCTGCCAGTTCTGAGTATTTAATATTAATAAACTATATTAATATTTTAAAAAACATAATCTCACAGTTATTAATTACCCCTTCCACTACAAACTCATAACAAAAAGGACCAAAAAGGAAGTACAAACTTCAGTGACTATCACTAATCAGCAAAGCTCAATGGCACATGTCTAAATAGTGGAGACAATTCTTGACTATCCAGGTAAACTTCAATAACTTCTATTTACCATGTTTAGTTCACTGTAGATGTGCTAGCCATGGCCTAATGGAAGAATTTGTGCACTTGTAAAGAGGGTGAAGCATGTCTACTCCTATGAGATACATGTTGCATCCTTCTTTGCATTTTTGAAGGGGACAGATTCTGTTTCTTTATCACTTTCTAAAACTAAACAAATCAAAATAACAAGCAAAGAAAACATAAAACAAACAAACTGTTACTGCTGTAATCCTTAAACTAAAGACCTGTAGAAAGCAAGGAAATCTGTTAGACTGGTGATCAAGGACACCGTATCATAATGCAGTAGTTCATTTAACATTGCTGGGAGCTGTTCAGCATATCAAATTGCTTTTCATAAATGAAAGCTGAAATAGTGGTTAGGCTACAGCTGTATCTGGAAGGGCTTTTAGGAGATGGGGATAAGGCAGGAGTGTGATAAATTCCTCAATGCTGCGGTGAGTGCTACAAAAGGGAAGTCTGAAAAACACTGCAACTGTGTAAGCAAGCTGTGTTGCTGGAATTCTTTCTATTATTTTGGGAGGAGTTAGTGCCTAATTAGGGAGGATTTAGTGTCTAATTTGGAAGGCGATGGAAGCTTGCTTTCCAAGAATCATGTATACTCTTATGCGGAGTTTAAGACACCTACCTCACCAAAAGATGCTGCAGTTGGACATTAGACTGTATCACACACTAGTGCAGTGCCTGAATAAATGTTTAAGCTCATTTAAACTATGGTCTCCTCTTCTACCTGCCTTTCCCTTTATTTTTATAACAATAGTTGAAAAAAAGATAGATCTTCCAATTCAGATTTGCTTTGTTGTCTCGTTCAAGTAAGTATTTGTTATAGTATTTGTTATAGTAACCTGTACTAGTAACCTGTACTAGTAACCTGTACTAGTGGGAGGTGTCCCTGCATCTGGTAGGGGGTTGGAACTAGATGATCCTTGAGGTCCCTTCCAACCTTACCATTCTATGATTCTATGATTCTATATAATCGCCCCAGTATCAAAAATACATTCAGGGAGTGGCCAATGTGGGGGTGATTTCAAAACATATTTTCCTCTTTTGGAATGCTTAAAAAGAGGTGTCTGACAGTGGTGATAACAGTTTTATATTCGTCATCTCTTGATCTAAGCATAACAACTAAATATTAGGGGGAAAAAACCTACTAAAATTAGAAAGATTCAATGTGCTTCCTGCCAGATGTATGTACAGAATTTAAAGTGCTTTCTTAGTAGACATATGTACAAAAATTGTTGACACATACAGAGTAGTTTGTCATTTAGATGATATCCTTTATCAAATGCCACCGTATACATGTGACTCTTCTACTGATACTGTAAGATGATATTTCTGTCTTATCCTTCTCATTTTTTTCTTCTGTTTTTCTCCCATTAGTAAAAGAAACCTTTGTTTTCAACTCTGTGTATGTTAGGTAGTTCATCATGGATTTCTCTATACCACGTGCATGAACAGATCTGCAGATGCACTATTCTATGTCCTTAACAAATTAACCTGCTAACCTTGGTTATTTAATTCCTATGATAGCAGTTATTTAATTTGTTTTGTACTTTTTTTTTTTTTTAAACTAGATTTTCTGAAGTTGGAAAGGTCTCAACTTTTGACAAATATCAAAACATCAAGACTGCTAATAGTTGCAATGACATCTGTTGCCTGCCATTATGCCAGACTGATTTTCCGTGTAGGAATAGAAAGTTCCCAGTACACTTCTCAAATAATTAATGGTGCTTGTCTTCATGCCTCTGAACACAGTCAATGTGTGCACTGAAAGCCTACTAAAGCTCTCTCTGACGTGATTTACATCTTTATTACACAACTGTAGAACAGTTTTCTAGATAAAGTGTACCTTGGAGGAATGCAATATTCTTACAAGCAGTTATTAACAATAAAAAGCTGAATAGTAGCTCAGTAACTATTTACAAGGATACAATTCTTGGTTAGTATCTTATTATAAGGCTGTAGTTTTTAATGATTTAAGATCTCAATGCTCATTCTTTGGGTTCACAACTATCACAAAGCCATTTGCTCTTATAATAGATCAGCTCAAGTTACACAATTCTTTTAAAGTACTTTCTTTATAACAATCACTATATATATATATATATATTATATATATATATATATATATATAAAAATAAATATAAGTTTAAACTGGCAGAGGGGAGATTGAAACTGGATGTTAGGAAGAAGTTGTTTGCAGTGAGGGTGGTGAGACACTGGCACAGGACAGGTTGACCAGGGAGGTTGTGGCTGCTCCCTTCCTGGAGGGGTTCAAGGCCAGGTTGGAGGAGGCCTTGAGTGACATGTTCTAGTGGGAGATGTCCCTGCCTGTTGCAGGGGGTTGGAACTGGATGATGTTTGAGGTCACTTCCAACCTTACAATTCTACGATTCTATGTTTTATTACATATATATTATTTATTTAAAATACTATATTCTATATTATATTTATTATATATATGTTATATATACACTACATTTATTATATATATTTATTGTATATATAATTAGCAATAAATCAGAGCAATGAAGCTACACTGTAAGAAATACTTCATATTGTAATTTTTTTTTAAAGATGAGGCTTAAAAATGTGTTTATGTTCTTAATTATGGTTACCAAGACTGCACATTCAAATATAGATTTGCATGTGCAACTTATTTAAGCCTCTGCTTTATTTGCATGTACAAGTCAGGAGTTATCATAGAATCATAGAACGGTAAGGTTGGAAGGAACCTCCAAGATCATCTAGTTACAGCCCTCTGCCATAGACACTAGTACAGGTCACTCAAAGCCTCCTCCAACCTGGCCTTGAACACCTCCAAGGAGGGAGCAGCCACAACCTCCCTGGGCAACCTGTGCCAGTGTCTCACCACCCTCACTGCAAACAACTTCCTCCTAACATCCAGTTTCAATTTCCTCTCTGTCAGTTCAAACCCATTGCCCCTTGTCCTGGTATTGCGAGACCTTGTCAATAGTCCCTCCCCAGCCTTCCTGTAGCCCTCTTCAGATACTGGAAGGCTACTCTAAGGTCTCCTGGAAGTGTTCTCTTATCTAGGCTGAACAGTCCCAAATCTTGTAGCCTGTCCTTGTAGCAGAGCTGCTCCAGCTCTGCTATACAGCATGTACAAAACTGCTGTAATCATTGGGAGTCTATAAATGCCAAGAAAAGATAAGTGATTGTACAGGTGTGCAGTTTCTAATGAAAATTTTTAAAAGCCAAACAAACTTAAATGTTTGTATAAAATTTGGCATTTATTCATTCAAACAGAATCTGTTTTGGTATGTTCATAGAAAACGTAGAAGTTTGATTTTCATACTCACCAAACATGACTAGCAACTTCCTAGCTCTTTCAACTCTGTTCTACCACATTCACTAGCAATGACAATGAACCTCTCAGGCTTCCACAGGAACCAAATACCATTTTCTTTTGCATTTTCTTTCGTGTTTCCTTTTGTATTTTCTCTGTGTGCCTCCAAGATCACTTAAAAATTATCTGCATCTTTGTATCTTCTACACTACTGTACTGTATGCTGGTTTGAGGCTAATTGGAGTATCTTAAGGAAAAGAATTAGATTATAGGCTGTGAAAAGCAAACACTGGTGATGTCTGCTTCACTCATAGGCTTGCTGAGATGGATAAGAACAAGAACACAAACATAGATAACACAGAGACTCTTGGTCTCTCCGGGAGCTGCTGCGTCTTCTCTTCTCTGCTGAGTAACCTAACTAACCACTTTCCTTCTAACCTCCCTGGCCAATCCTCCAAAATTACCTTGCACATAAGGCAGACCCTGGGGTAAGGTAGAGGGTTGGGAAGAAGGTGGAAGGGTGGTTGGGAAGAAGGCGTAAGGGTGGTTGGGAGCCCCTGCTGGGGACTCTGATTTCTGGGAGGGGGATTATGTTTCTGCATGACCTTTAACTTGTCTGTGTCTGTAACTATTCCTGTCTGTTGTGTGTATCTCTGCTTGTACATTGTGCTGAGCTGTAAACAGAGCTTCAGTCCTTAACTTCCAGCCAGCTGAGTCTAGTCTGGGTAATTTTCATGGTGTGGGGGGCAGAGAACTCCCAAATCATCACAAGATGCATTAACACTTCAAGAACACTGTGGAAGACAGACCTATTGTCCCTGAGTTCTGATGTGTAACTCTCATAACTCACTTCCAGCAAACCAGAAGACCAGGAAAGGATTGCCTTGGCACAGTATAGTCCTGTAGCCATGAAGATGAGACCGTTGTTCAGGACACTGTGATTCAGGCAGCTAATACATCTGAGAGAGGTGAAAGATGTAAATGGCGCTTTTCCCACCCTGTTCAATAACTATCAAGAAGTCTGGGAATCAGGCTGAGGAGTCATTGTACCACTGCTGAGGCAAATGTAAGGAATCATTAGAATTCCTGGATTATAGAATCATAGAACCATAGAATGGTAAGGTTGGAAGTGACTTCAAAGATCATCTAGTTCTTACCCCCTGCCATAGGCACGGACACCCCCCACTAGTACAGGTCACTCAAGGCCTCGTCCAATCAAGGCCTTGAACACCTCCAGGGAGGGAGCAGCCACAATCTCCCTGGGCAACCTGTATTATCCATTCTCACAGCGAGCAGCAAAGTGCTAGAATTCAAAAAGGAAGCTGACTTTTCAAAAACAGCCAAAAAGGAGTAACTCTCCTCACAACATAAACAGCAGAAATCCTGTTATGGCTCCCTGAGTCTACCTAAGCAAGTTTGCCCAGATTTCTCAATCCACCCCTAAACAGCACAAAGATGGAGAAATACTTTTGTGTTAGCCTATGCATAGCTAAGACCCTGAAGTCTCCAAGACCATCCCCAAGGTACGGATGTCTTTTTGCCTGCAAAAATATTTCAATTTCACTGACAGTACCTTCTGTCTCTCATCTTTTGTGTAAAACATACAGAGGCAAAGGTCAGGTGTTCAATACACACTGGCATGAGAAAGGAGCTGGAAGGACTGCAACTTATGCAGAGCCAATCACCCACTCTGTTGCAGTGGATGATTACACTTTTTGATGAGCTAGTGCTGATTTTGTTTTATTAAATACTACATTTTATGAGATACACCCTTTACTTAATATCCACCAACTTGCTACTGAAGTCAGTGATTCTGGCTGAGCTGTCCAACTGCCATGGGGCTGGGCATGCCTTTTCTGCACTAACCAGAAGCATGGAAAAATATGGAAACCGGAAAAACATGGACTTGATGGGTAGACCAATCGCTGGGTAAGGAATTGTCTGGATGGTGGCACACAGAGAGTGGTGATCAAGGGCACAATATCCACCTGGAGATCAGTGCCAAGTGGTGTCCCTCAGGGGTCAGTGCTGGCACCAGTGCTGTTTAACATCTTTGTCAGTGACATGGACAGAGGAATCAGTGCAGCCTCAGCAAGTTTGCAGATGACGCCAAGCTGTGTGGCACAGTCACTTGCTAGAGGGCAGGGATCCATCCAGAGGGAGCTGGACAGGCTGCAGAGCTGTGCCCCGGCCAACCTCATGACATTCAACAAGGCCAAGTGTTAAGGTCCTGCACCTGGGTAGGCACAATCCCAAGCACAACTCCAGGCTGGGTGGGGAATGGCTGAGAGTAGCCCTGAGGAACAGGCCCTGGGGGTCTGGGGTGATGAGAAGCTCAAGATGAGGTTGCAGTGTGAGTGCAGCCCAGACAGTAACTGTGTGCTGGGCTGCAGCAAGAGCAGTGTGGGCAGCAGGGCAAGGGAGGGGATTGTGCCCCTTTGCTCTGCTCTCCTCAGACTCCACCTGGAGTCCTGTGTGCAGTTCTGGAGCCCCCAGCACAGTAAGGACATGGAAGTGTTAGAGCGGGTCCAGAGGAGGCCACCAAGATGCTGAGAGGGCGGCAGCAGCTGTTCTGTGAGGACAAGCTGAGTTGGGGCTCTGCAGCCTGCAGAAGAGAAGGCTTCCAGGAGAACTTAGAGTAGCCTTCCAGTATCTGAAGGGGCCTACAGGAAGTCTGGGGAGGGACTACTGACAAGGGCTTGCAATGCCAGGACAAGGGGCAATGGGTTTAAAGTGCCAGAGGGGAGATTTAGACTGGATGTTAAGAGGAAGTTCTTTACAGTGAGGGTGGTGAGACATTGGCACAGGTGGCCCAGGGAGGTTGTGGCTGCTCCCTCTCTGGAGGTGTTCAAGGTCAGGCTGGACAAAGCCTTGAGTGACCCGGTACATAGTGCCTATGGCAGGGGGTTGGAACTGGATAATCTTTGAGGTCTCTTCCAACCTTACCATTCTATGATTCTATTAAACAATTCATATGAACACTGATACACACATTAAAGTGCCCAGGTGTTAAACTGCAGAGGAGACCTGTTAAGGTGGTGATGCAGCATACATCAAATAATAAATATAAATGACAATAAATGTATATATAAATGACAATGAATATATAATAATATATAAACTTTATTCCTTCATTAGCCTTAGCCCTTTGCTAACCCTAACTCTGAGTTTTGTAAACATTTTGAAACCTGCTTGTATGGACTAGAAACTGTTTTCACTAATCTCCTGAAGACTCTGACAGAGCACATGGAAAATAAGGAGGTGGTTGCTGGTAGCCAAGATCACTTCATCAAGGGCGAATTCTACCTGATGAATTTGATAGCTTTTTATGATGTGCTCACAGTATAGGGGGATAAGAGAATGACAACTGATGTCATCTTCCTGGGCTTGTGCAAAGTGTTTGGCACTGTCCTGCATACATCCTGGTCTATAAATCGGAAGTACAGGGATTTGATGGATAGACCACTCATTGGATACAGAACTGGCTAGATGGCCACTCAAAGAGCTACAATCAATCTCAGACCAGTGATGTGGGACTGCTGCTGTATCTTTGCTGTGGACAGAGACAATGGGATGAAGTGCAAACTCAGCAAGTTTGCCAACAGAAATCTGTATGGTGTGATCAACACATTGAAGGGAAGGGATGGTGTCCAGGAGGATCTTGACAGGCTGTAAAAGTGAGTCCATGCCAATGCCGACTTCATGAACTTCAACAAGACAAAGTGCAAGGCCCTGCACCTGGGTCAGGGCAATCCCAAACACAGGCTGGGTGTGATGGTTTGGGAGTTACCTGCCCTCCCACACTATGAAAAATCCCCCAGACTAGACTCAGACAGCTGGGAGTTAAGGACTGAAGCTCTATTTACAGCTCAGCACAATGTACAAGCAGAGATAGACACAACAGACAGGAATAGTTACAGACATAGACAAGTTAAAGGGAATACAGAAACACAATCCCCCTCCCAGAAATCAGATCTCCAGGAGAGGCTCCCAATCACCCTTCCACCTTCTTTCCCCTCCTCTACCTCACCCCAGGCTCTCCCTTAGGTGCAAGGTGAGTTTGGAGGATCAGCCCGGGGAGGTTAGAAGGAAAGTGGTCAGTGAGGTTACTCAGTAGAGAGGAGAAGACACAGCAGCTCCCAGAGATACCAAGAGACTCTGTGTTATCTATGTTTGTATCCTTGTTCTTATCCATCTCAGCAAGCCTATGAGTGAAGCAGACATTACCAGTGTTTGCTTTACACAGTCTATAATCGAATTCTTTTCATTAAAATATTCCAGTTAGCTTCAAAGCAGCACACTGGGTGACCAGTGGAGTGAGAGTAGCCTTGCAAAGAAGGACTTTGGGCTGCTGGTTGATGAGGTGTTTGACGTGAAGTTGCAACGAGCACTGACAGTCCAAAAAACCAGTTGTATCCTGAGCTGCCAAATGATGTGTGGCCAGCAGGATGAGTGAGGTGATTCTGACCCTCTCCTCTACTCTTCTGAGATCCCACATGGGGTACTGCATACAGATCTAGAGCCTCCAAAACAAGAAGGGCATGGATCTGTTGGAAAGGGGCCAGAGGAGGGCCACAAAGATGATCAGAGGGCTGAAGCGCCTCTCCTAGAGAACAGGGGGAGGGAGTTGGGTCTGCTCAGCCTGTAGAAGACTCCACTCCAAGGAGACCTTATAGCAGCCTTCCAGTACCTGAAGTGAACCTACAGGAAAGATGGAGAGGGACTTATAAGGGCATGTGGTGACAGGGCAAGTGGCAACAGTTTTAAACTGAAGTAGGGTGAATTTACATCAGACAGTAGGAATAAATTCCTTACTATGAGGGTGGTGAGACACTGGAATGGGTTGCCTAAAGGAGCTGTAACACCTCATGCCCAGAAGTATTTAAGCCCAGGCTGGGTGAGGCTTTGAGCAATGTGATCTAGTAGGACGTGTCCCTGCCCATAGCAGCAGAGTTGGAACAAGATGATCTTTAAGGTTCCATAAAACCTAAACCATTCTATGATTGTGAATTTATTGCAAATATGCTGAAAATGTATCCTGTGGTTAATGCATTCATGACTAGGAAAAAGGATCTGACAAAGATGTCTTTGCTTCCAAAGGGAAGTAAAAACAGTAGAAAGGGAGAGAGAAATTATTTGGTGTTTGCAGTAGAGTTAGAAGAGGCCTGGACATCATAAAAGCACTGGCACACAATGTCCCTTGGGCTCTGCTACTAAAGCAGCCAATCTAAATTTACTATTGTAAATTATCAATTAACCTGTTTTATTCTACTTTTCTTCATTGTATGGGAGACACTTTTAAAAAGAAATTATTTGATATTTTATAACTTAATGGTTTTATTTTAATTTATTTTTCTGGCACTACAGTCCAGTTTTGTTCAATTTCAATTTGGTAATTTCACTTTGGTACCAATTTCAATTTGGTAATTACATAGTCAGGGTATCCCTAAATTCCTTATGACTGAATTCAGTGCATGAGCATTTGTGGCTTGCTAAGTGCTCCTATGTTGTAAGAAAGTTTCTTCTGAGACTTGCTCCTAAATGAAGCAGAACTAGTAAATCCCTCTTGGAGGACTTGATTACCTGGAAAGCAATCAGCCAGTGAAGTTTGTTCTGTTTGGCCTGCAGGATATGAGCACACACTAAATGTAACTTCCCACAAAAGTAGCACAGAAAGCACATCTATGAGGCAAATTGCTGTAATGCATATAGGCAGTACTGAGGCACAGGAACTTCTTGTAACTATCCCAAAATACTCAGTTGTGACATTGTTTTGGTAGGCCTAAGCAGGCCAAAATAGGCTTGTACACGTCCTGATTTGTCCAGAGATGTTTTTCTGCTCCCCCTCCTTCTGTTTTGGGGAGAAGCAACCGTGGGAAATAGGACAAAGAACCTGGAGCCACTGAGTCTGAGGGCTGTGGCTTGCCCAGACTTGTTTTGAACCCTGTGGTAAACAAGGTACACCTGGTTGCTTTGTGCAAGGCTGTGCTCTGCCCAAATTTGGGTAAAGCAAGCCTATAGCTTCACCTAATATGGTCCAGCTTGGCTAACTCCCATTCTGATTGGCTATTCTGTGTCCAAAGGCCCATTAGTCTTGGGCTGTATGGATAAAAGGAGATGAGCAGGGAGCACAACTGTGCTCCGCCATTGTATCTGCGCTCCACCATTGTATCTGCTCTCTGCTGTTGTATCCATGTTGCCTTATATCCTGAACTGCCTGGAAACTGCCTGCCAAGAGGTTACCAGGATCAGGCTCTAAATACCTCCATGTAATCGGCCTGCACAGCCAGTGTGACACCGTGCTGAGACTGCACATGGCATTGCATCCTGCCTGCACCTGAAAGCCTCCTGTCAAGATGAAAGCCCTGGAGTTAACACAGATCATCCAGAGAGTCAGCACCAGGTCAGAGGTTGTCTGCCTCCTTTCCCCAGCACCCAGAAGCCTGGGAAACTCCAAAGCCTCTAATGGCTTTGAGACCACTGACAGCAACCCCTCCACGTGCTTTGGGTACTGTCCCATAATATTTTGTGAGTAAATACTTAAAGCCTCCTAATCACTAATTGCCTTCTGCCATAATCAGAGAGAAGCTTCCTGCATCCATCTAGTGGATAAGCAGGATAATGAACTGCTAAAAACTTCTCTTCCAGTATGATGTTTGCCTTTACTGAGTGCTTCTCACAGTGTTCCAGTTTTGCCTGTTCCCAGTGTGTATAAATTTCCAAACCCGGTGTTTTGAACCTTGTAACTAATTTTTCTTGTGAGATTTAATGTCAATAAACAATGTTCATAGTTATTAACAATCTCTGCCTGGATATCAACATTAATATCCATTATTAATTTTGCATCATTCACAACAGACACAGAAAGCACAGACATCCTTATTCTGTCAGTCAATGTCTCACACCAATTAATTTTCCACCAGTGATCAGAAACTCTTTCATCAACATCCAGGGAACTGAACCAGATCCTTGTGTGGCACACTTTCCTCTTCTGGCAGTACAGTCTTGTTTAGGCTTCGTGATGAGCTGGGCATTTTGCTTAGGTGTAACATGGCATTACAGCTGCTAGGTGTTTTACTTTGTTACAGCCAGCTCCACACCTACCACAACTTGGAAAACAGAACTGAGTTCTTTAACAACTGATTGGCAGGTCTAAATCACCTGGGAGATGTCCATTGTGCAAGAAGTAAAGTCTTAGAGGAAAACAAATTAGGAGATGATTTATATTCCAGGAGACATTTTAGTGCTGCCACTCTCTGTCCCACTGAAATACTGCGATGGATAGCAGTGAGTGAAGAGAATTGCTTGGTGCTAGTACTGGTAATTTGAACATTGAGGTGAAGGAAGCACACCATGCTCTACTCCCTCACCAGAAAAGTTAGCTTAATGTGGAGGGAGATAAGGAAGGAGTGGATTACTCAAAGCGTCTTGAGATATGTTGTACATATGCACTTCTCACTGTGGGCATCTTTAACCCTAAACTCTAGTGAATATTAAAGTCTCTATTCTAAAGTCGAACTGCTAAGGCTGAATTCAGATTAAGTGTAGTTCTACATGCTTTCCACAGAGTTGTAAGCCAACCAGCTACTACTTGTTGAAGCATGAGAAGAAATCTAGTCCGTTTAGTCCACAAAGGTCTTGGTGCAAGGAATGGAAATGTGTTCTGAAAATGTTAATAGACTAAAACAGCAAGTTAAAAGGAGCCCAAGCCCCTTCTAATTTGCTACCATGATTGAAAATATTTGGAGGAAATATTAGCACAGAAGTGTAAAAATTCTCAGAGGTCTTCCCCTTGTGAAGGTAATTAACAAAAGAACTGTTCTCTGACTTCTTTCTCGCAGGGCCCATATGGGCAGCACTGACATAACTACTTCCTTTCTAATCTTTTTGAGGTTTTTATTGTTGTTGAAGGACTTCTGAGCAATAAGAAATAAATTCTCAGAAAAATCAGAGGAGAGTAGTTGAGAGATGAGACCATAGGAGCTGTTGTATGGATAGAGAATGACTTTATTCTCTCTCCCCGGGGTTTTTAACCACCTGAACTAGATAGCAAGGCACATGTCCTGGTTGTACTATGGCAGAAGCAAAGACTTACTCATGCAGATCTCTATGATCTTAGATGTAGGGAAGGAGCTGGTGGAGTCACTGCCAGATCACTCTCCACCATCTTTGTTAAGTCAGGGGGAGCAGGAGGGATGCCTGGGGACTGGAGGAGGGCAAACATCACTCCAATCTTCAAAAAGGGGAAGAAGGAGGACCCAGGTAACTACAGACCTGTCAGCCTCACACCCATCCCCAGAAGGGTAATGGAACAACTTATCCTCAGCACTATCCTTAGGTATATCAAGGACAAGGAGGTCATTAGGGCCAGTGAATATGGTTTTACCAGGGGCCAGTCATGTTTGACCAACCTGATAGCCTTCGATGAGGATATGACCAGGTGGATTGATGATGGTAGAACAGTGGATGTGCCTTATCTTGCTTTCAGTAAAGCGTTTGGCACTGTCTGCCACAGCATCCTTCTGGCTAACCTGAGGCAGAGTGGTCTGAATGATCAGGGAATGAGGTGGGTTGGGAACTGGTTGAAGGGAAGAAACCAGAGACCTGTGGTCAGTGGAATGGAGTCTAGCTGGAGGCCTGTAACCAGTGGGGTCCCACAAGGTTCAGTACTGGGACCAGTTTTGATCAATATATATATCAATGACCTGGATGAGGGCACAGAGTGAACTGTCAGCAAGTTTGCTCAAACTGAGTGGAGTGGCTGCCACACCAGAGGTTGTGCTGCTATTCAGGAAGAGTTAGACAGGTTGGAGAATTTCGGAGGGAGGAATTTAATGAAATTCAAGGGCAAGTGTAGAGTATTGCACCTGGGAAAGAACAACCCAAGTATCAGTATAGGTTAGGGACTGACCTGTTGGAGAGCAGTGAAGCGGAAAAGGACCATGGAGTCCTGGTGGATGGAACATGAGCCAGCAATATGCTCTTGTGATCAAGAATCATAGAATCATAGAATCATAGAATGGTAAGGTTGGAAGGGACCTCAAGGATCATCTAGTTCCAACTCCCTGCCATAGGCAGGGACACCTCCCACTAGTACAGGTTACTCAAGACCTCATCCAATCTGGCCTTGAACACATCCAGGGAGGGAGCATCTACAACCTCCCTGGGCAACCTGTTCCAGTGCCTCACCACCCTCACTGTAAAGAACTTCCTCCTAACATCTAGTCTAAATCTCCCCTCTGCCAGTTTAAGCCCATTGCCCCTTGTCCTTAAGGATGGCCAATGCCATCCTGGGGTATATCAGAAGAGGGGTCTTTAGTAGGTCAGGGGAGGTTCTCTTCCCCTTCTACTTGGCCCTGGTGGGGCTGCATCTTGAATACTGGCACAGGTTGCCCAGGGAGGCTGTGGCTGCTCCCTCCCTAGAGATGTTCAAGGCCGGGTTGGAAGAGGCCTTGAGTGACCTGTGCTAGTGGGAGGCGTCCCTGCCAGGTATGCTCCACAACCTCCCTGGGCAACCTGTGCCAGTGTCTCACCACCCTCACTGCAAACAATTTCCTCCTAACATCCAGTTTCAGTCTCCCCTCTGACACTTTAAACCCATTGCCCCTTGTCCTGTCATTGCAAGACCTTGTCAATAGTCCCTCCCCAGCCTTCCTGTAAGCCCCCTTCAGATCCTGGAAGGCCACTCCAAGGTCTCCTGGAAGCCTTCTCTTCTCCAGGCTGCAGAGCCCCAACTCTCTCAGCCCGCCCTCACAGCAGAGCTGCTGCAGCCCTCTCAGCATCTTTGTGCCCTCCTCTAGACCCATTCCAACACTTTCATGTCCTTCCTGTGCTGGGGGTTCCAGAACTGCACACAGGACTGCAGGTGGGGTCTGAGGAGAGCAGAGCAAAGGGGCAGAATTCCCTCCCTTGCCTTGCTGCCCAACAGCTCAATGTCCTAATGGACAAGCATCCAGGCAGGTTTTTAATATCTCCAGAGAGGGAGATTTCACAACTTGCCCTGGGCAGCCTGTCCCAGCGTTCTGTCACCCACACTGTGAAAAAAATTCCTCTTCATGTTTACATGGAAATTCTCATGCCTCAACTTCCACCCATTGCCCTTTGTCCTGATTTCTGGCTGAATCAATTTACACAGCAACATGGAATTTGGCAGGAGTCCATTTTTGCTAAGATTAAGCCAGGTGCTACTGAATCCATCGATCCTTTTAGTTATTGATCTGTTAATTTAACAAAAACTGAAGTTTTAGTATGTGAACAAATTCACAGTGCTGAGGAGGCAGGGTTTTGATAAGCTCTACTGCCAGACTGAGAAAATCACACATGTTTTTAAATATTAATGAATTCTAGTGTGGCACATTGTTTAAAATATGATGCCAAATAGAAATGTGACCTGTGAGGAAAAAAATTCTCACAATTACAATGAACACTCCTGAAAGTAACAGATCTGCCCCTTTTGACTTCTCTACCAATATCAGCGGTTAAAGCAATTTTCATCGTATTTGATGCTCCTGTTTGCTTTGAAGAGCTAAGTTATTCTTAGAAGAAAAGATTAGATTCTATTCTTATTATAAATTAGCTCAACTTCTAACTAAGGTTGTCTCTGAAATAGCTCCATGGTACAGCAGTCCTTACTGTGCAGCTCCCAGGTTTTTGAAGCATAAGCTCTATGAGGGGAGGCTGAGGAAGCTGGGGGTGTGCAGCCTGCAGAAGAGGAGGCTCAGGGCAGACCTCATTGCTGTCTACAACTACCTGAAGGGAGGTTGTAGCCAGATGGGGTTGGGCTCTTCTGCCAGGCACCCAGCAACAGAACAAGGGACACAGCCTCAAATTGTGCCAGGGGAGGTCTAGGCTGGATGTTAGAAGGAAGTTCTTGCCAGAGGGAGTGGTTGCCATTGGAATGGGCTGCCCAGGGAGGTGGTGGAGTTGCCATCCTTAGAGGTGTTGAAGCAAAGCCTGGATGGGGCACTTAGTGCCATAGTCTGGTTGATTGGCTAGGGCTGGGTGCTAGGTTGGGCTGGGTGAGCTTGAAGGTCTCCTCCAGCCTGGCTGATTCTACGATTCTATGATTTTGTTCTCAATCAAAAGAGTGCATTCCCAAACAGGTAGAGACTTTGCAGCCTGAACACAGCATGCATTTAGTAGACATCCAGTCTTTATCTCTGACATTCTGATTCTAATGTCTTGTTCACTACCTGAGTCATCATCCCCATCAGGATGTACATTTTGTCATGAATTCAGTTCATGTGAATGAGTATTTGTGACTCAGAGGGCCACAGCTCAAGCTATGTTTTAAGGCTGTCAACCTGACAGTGACCTCTCTCGCTGGTATTTTTTTAGAAGAGATCAGCAATTTGCTACCAAAATAGTTTTCCCGTGGAAAATGACAGTTGCAGCAAATGGATGTTCTAGAAAAACACAGAAGCTGCAACAAATCTCCAACAACCTACCTATTTTTCTTCCAGCCATCCTGAAGAACTGCCAGGGATCCCAAGCTGTGAACAACTTGAGCTCCAACAGGCTGACTCAGGACTGAGGTAGCATTATTACAACTCTTAGCAGCTCTGAGGTGAATTTGCTGTGTGGACTGCACAAGAGGAAGAAATACAAAGATTTTCAGTACTGCAGTCCTCATTAAGGTTCTGTATTCCCAGCATAAAACTGAAATAAGCAAAGTATATGGAAAAAAGTAAATGTCACTGTTGAGGAAGATGTTCTCCTCTTTGGAAAAAAGATCATGCACAAGAATTAGCTACAAGTTTAATGATTGCTCAGTTTAGCCTGCCATACCACTCACAGAGGACTGTAAGCTGCATCAACAATTTTAAGGAGAGTAGAGTGGCAGTAATAAAAATTGTAAAATTGGAATGAGAATTGGAGACAAAGCTGACAACACATGACTGACTCCAGGTTTGTCATGAGCTTCCTGAGGAAAAGTAGAACAGAAGCCTTCACATTGCCAGGCTGTGACTGCTCACAGTATTCTCCAAAAAGATGGATCCTCCCTTGGCCCTTTTGGTAGATCCACATCACATTGGCAAGCCTCCAGTTGTTGGGCACCTCCCCTGGTAACCAGGACTGCTGATAGATGATGGACAGTGGCATGGCAAACTCTTCTGCTAGCTCTCTCGACACTCTTGGGTGAATCCCATCTGGGCTCAGTGACTTGTGAGTGTCCAGGTGGTACAACAGGTTAAATTGCTTCCTCCTGCGTTATGGAGAGTTGATGATTCTCTCTAGCTGGGGCTGTTTAGTTTAAAAAAGAGGAGGCTGAGGGGAGACATCATCTCTCTCTACAACTACCTGAAAGGACATTGTGGAGGGGCTGGGGCTGGTCTCTTCTCAGAGCTATATAGTGATAGAACAAGAGGGAATGACCTCAAGCTGTGACTGGGTAAGTTTAGACTAGACAGTAGGAAAACTCATGGAAAGGTGAAAGCATTGGAATGGGCTGCCCAGGGAGGAGTTTGAGTCACCAACCCTGGATGCGTTTAAAGGTCATTTGGATGTGGTGCTTGGGGAGACAGTTTAGAGGTGAACTTTGTAGAGTAGGGTTATTGTTTGGACTCATCCAGTCCATGTTTTTCCACTTTGGTGACCAGGATGTCACGTGGGGCAGAGTCAAATGCCTTACTCAGGTCCAAGAAAATCTTTGTTATAATGACCAGGGATAGAGTCCTTGCACTGGAAGCAATTTGGGCTAAAAAATCTGTTCTATTGTGCTAGAAATCCAAAACCTCCAAAATTTCAGAAGCTCTCTACTGTTTCCTGCCAGGCTTCTCCTTTATTTGTGGCACCTGCTGCTGGCCTGTCACAGCATGAATCACAAATGAAAGGAGAGCCACAAACACATGCATTTCGATTGTGTTTTCCCAGCGGAGTAGTGGGAGGTAAAAATGATAGGGATTATGTTGCCACATGCCCTGAAGTAAAATGTTAATAATGGAGCAAACAGCCTTATGCTTTTCTGTCCTAAGAGGGGGGAAAAAGGTTCTTTGATCTTGGGAAATTGAGGGCTTTTATGCCCCTAAAGGTTGCTTTCTAGCTTATGAATGTGTATTACTACACGAGATTGTTAAAATAGCTCACGATAACATAAGGGCTGGCTCTACCCAAGGAATTAAGTACACCTGCCTTCCAAGGTGGCATGCCAGAAGGTTTTTTCAGGTAATCCAAAAGCGAGGGCTTTATTCCAGCACAGCTTTAATACTTGTCTTGGTGCTTCAGGATTTTCACATTAGATAAGCTTTTATAAAAGAAATACTATGGTCTCTTGTCTGCAATACTAATCAATATACATATTATGATGGGACATAGGAATAAAGTTCATTTGTATTTCACTGAAGTCTGCAAATTTAGATACTGAGAAAGCAAATCAGTTTTGCTTTTGTGGTGAGACACTGGCACAGGTTGCCCAGGGAGGTTGTGGATGTTCCCTCCCTGGAGGAGTTCAAGGCCAGGTTGGATGAGGCCTTGAGTGACCTGTGCTAGTGGGACGTGTCCCTGCCTATGGCAGGGGGTTGGATCTGGATGATCCTTGAGGTCCCTTCCAATCTTACCATTCTATGATTCTATGATTCTATGATTTTAGGTGATCTTGATCACTTGCTTTCACTGTAGTATTCTATCCATAACTGATACTGAGCTTGTGACTATGTATTTGGAAGGAGGCACAATTAAGTACTGTGTTCTTTCTTGTTGATAGAATGCGATGGTTTGGGAGTTCCCTGCCTCCCTCCCCCCCCCCAACTTTGTAATATGACCCAGACTAGAACTCAGTCGGCTGGAAGTTGTGATGAAGCTCTATTTACAGTTCAGCACAATGTACAAGCAGAGATATACACTATAGACAGAACATTTACAGAAATATACAAGTTAAAGGTAATACAGAAACACAACTCCCCTCCCAGAAATCAGAGACCCGAGGAGGGGCTCCCAACCACCCTTCCACCTTCTCCCCACCCCTATACCTTACCCCAAGGTTTGCCTTATGCGCAAGATGAGCTTGGAGGATCGGCCGGGGGTTTACAAGAAAGGTAGTTAGTGAGATTTCTCGGCAGAGAGGAGAAGCCAGAAGCTAGACTGCCCGAGACGCTGTGCCCCAGAGAGTGACTTATCTATGTTTTAAGTACTTATTCTTAAACATCTCAGCAAGCCTATGAGTGAAGTAGACATCACCATTGTTTCATTTTCACAGCCTATAATATAATTTTCTCCATTAATATATTCCAATCAACCTCAAACCAGCACATAGAATCAGGAAGCAGTCATCATCAACAGCATGCTCCTGATCTCACCCTAGATCAAACAACAATAATCTCCCCTATTTCACCACAGTAAACCTTTACCAAATATCATTCTTCAAATCCTAAAGAAAATTAGTCACATATGACACAAAACATTTAGTCTCTGTGAGAGATTAAGAATTGCTGTCAGTTGACATTATGCTCTATTGTTATAAGGCATAATAATTGCCAGCTCCAGTGAATCTGCTAATAGAAAATATTTTCACTACCTTTGTTACCACTGTCTGATACTCAGCAGACACTCCTGAAATTACACATATAAGAGGAATTCTTAGAATTTCTGCCCTAGGATCATTACAGTTGAAAAGATCTTTCATTTCCTCTGCATGGTTTTGAATTATAGCAACTTCTTTTCTCACACATACTCCGTGCTTTTAGTCTGAGAGTACACACATGTAATCCTGTATCGGTATTGAAAGGAATTATGCTTATTTATTGCTGAGAGAAAAGTTCCTTCACTATATTAGTTCCAGTGAGAAAAACTACTGACTCGTGTTCGGCACAGTCTGTTAAAGCTGATAAAAGTTTGTTACAGCTGTGCTGGTTTAAGGTTCATTGGAATATTTTAATGAGAGATCATTGATCGTGAAAAGAAAATAATAGTGATGTCTACATCATTCATTGGTTTGCTGAGAGGGATAAAAAGTCAAAACATAAACAATGTTTGGGCGCTATCTCTTGGGACATTGTCCCGTTCACTTCTCTCTGGAGAAGTGTTGCTTGGACTCTCTGGGCTCTGTGTCGCTTGATCTAATCATTGTCTTTTAACCCTGGCCTGCTCTGACACTTCATCTCTAATTTCAGCAACTAACCATGTGTGGGGACCTGAATGGGGCCTGAAGAAAACTGACCAGTATGTGTGATGGGAAAGTTGGCTGTTTTGATACAGACTACTGTTAGTTCTTTGTTCTAAATTTACCCTGCTTCTGTGCAGATGTTAACAAAAGGCCAGCATATCAGTCTACTATGTTTCTAACCTCAATCTTACTGCTTCAAGAATATGTACAGGGATGCGCTCAGCTTAGTTGGCTTTTTCTTTGGTTCCCACTAACTCCTCTTCTAGGTTCCCACAAAGAAAGATACATCTTTGAGAAAGTTTTGCTTAGACAACAGAATGCTTACATAAATAATATGAGCACTAAATCAGCCAATCAGTATAACTAATCATATATAATAGCGACGTATACTTGAGAGTTGTAACCCTATGAAAGAGCTGTAGCTGTAACCAATAAACGGATTTTGACTTAGCATCATACTTAGTCTCCTGTCATTCTCGTCCCTGCACGAAGAACTAAAGAAAAGAACTTGGCAACCATGTAAGCTAAGGGTTTCCACTTTGTTTCTGTGTGGGTTTCTGAAATAGAAGGAGGAGGAAATAGAAAGGGGGAGTTAGCCTTGGACCCCATCTGGGCAGTTTGCTTGGTTTGTGAGGGAACTAGGAAGTTCTGTATTATTTCTAACTTGTCTGCACAGCAACTGTGTGCTGGGCTGCAGCAAGAGCAGTGTGGGCAGCAGGGCAAGGGAGGGGATTCTGCCCCTTTGCTCTGTTCTCCTCAGACAGAGGAGTCTGTGTGCAGTTCTGGAGCCCCCAGCACAGGAAGGACATAGACGTGTTGAAGAGGGTCCAGAGGAGGGCACAAAGATGCTGAGAGGGCTGCAGCAGCTCTGCTGTGAGGACAGACTGAGAGAGTTGGGACTCTGCAGCCTGGAGAAGAAAAGGCTTCCAGGAGACATTGGAGTGGCCTTCCAGTATCTGAAGAGGGCCTACAGGAAGTCTGGGGAGGGACTACTGACAAGGCCTTGAATGCCAGGACAAGGGGCAATGGGTTTAAAGTGGCAGAGGGGCGATTTAGACTGGATGTTAGGAGGAAGTTCTTTACAGTGAGGGTGGTGAGGCACTGGAACAGGTTGCCCAGGGAGGTTGTGGCTGCTCCCTCTCTGCAGGTGTTCAAGGCCAGGTTGGAGGAGGCCTTGAGTAACCTGTGCTAGTGGGAGGTGTCCCTGCCTATGGCAGGGGGTTGGAACTAGATGATCTTTGAGGTCACTTCCAACCTTCCCATTCTATGATTCTATGATTCTATGATTCTATGATTCTATGATTCTATGATTCTATGATTCTATGATTCTATATTAAGTTTAAACTATAAGAAATAAATTTTTTTCATTTTTTCCTGACTTTACAAAAAATCCATGTTGTGGTGAGTTTATTCTATTGGGGGAGGGATCCATCCTAACCCAGTACAGTCATTTAGAATTACAAAACCAAAATAGTAGGAAAGTGTCTGGAAAATGTAGGAAAATGTCTGTTCTACTTAATCTGTAGCAACTAAGGTAATCTAAGCCAAATAACATGGAAAACAGGAAAGACAAGAGATTTAAAAAAAAAATAGTGACTCCAAACTTCCCATGCCTAGCAACATGATTGATACCCAGAGCTCAATATGTTTTGGGTTTTTTTAAAGGAATTAACAATTTGATGAATAAGAAATAATTTACCAGCTGCTACTATAATGATTTCCTTTCTTTAGAGCCTTCAAAGACAACAGAACCCGTCAGACACACAACAAACAGCACAACTTGTCCTCTAGGTTAAATCAGAAACAGAGAGTTTATGGGTAAAAGTTAAAGGG